>ML832196.1:0-19435 GCA_009831015.1 Picea engelmannii | reverse complement strand
ATATTTCTCAATGTCTTGCCAAGATGCTTTCCTTGAAGTCCTCCATTCTTCCCTTGTCTAGATGGAGAAATTACAAAAGATTGTTTTGGGCAATTCTAATTGTTATTGTTGTTATTCTCTCTTTTTTGTATTTCAAAGTTTGGAAACATTCAAAAACAAATATTAAACCAAAAAAGGGGAATTGGTATGAAATCAATCCCACTAATCCAATAGAAATACTCCCTAATCACAAATCCAAATACATATAACCAAATATGTCCAAGATTAACATTATGCTTATATCAAATCCAACTATATGTGAGAGAAATGTGACAAGAAAAATAATTTGCACGAGACTGGAAACATTCATCACATGTAAAGAAGAAAATGTGCCCAAAAGAAGAGTAATGCATAGAAAACAATTGGAGCCGAGATCAAAGAGGCTAAATTTTCAATGAGATTACATAAATATGTTGTGAAAATTCCCTAGCAGTGAGTGATAAAAAGTATATTCAAAGGGATAAGAAGAGATATTTGTGTGCCAAGGTTGAATAAGATTTCCCAAATTGTAGAGGCATTAATTTTTTTTTGTTTTTGCAACTGAGAAGCCTCTGTATTTCAATATTGTTTCTAAGAAATTTCATATTGATTGAATAACACTACACAATACTTCTGGTTATTTGGTTCTATTTATCAAATTGTTTGAGAACAGTTTGTGATTGAAGCAAAACAAAAGGTAGATTTTGGCATTTTTTCAAAGTAGCAAAGAGTGAGAGTTGCGATAGCACTACGAAATAAAGAGTCAAATCATGTTGGGTTGGAGTTCAAAGCATTGATTATGAGGTAATATATAACTCAACATATACTCGTACTTTGTAATTCATGTTTGTTTTTGAATATTCTCTCTTAGAACCTCAAAAATCAAGTGGAAAAAAATATGCTTATTGGACAATTTTAATGGAAAACATACTTTCTTGTACAAATTTATGGGGATAGTGAGTGGAATAGAAATGTATTTAAAAATTGTAATCTATAATTAGTGACCAAAATGAAGGGCACTAAAGTAGAATAATCAGTTACCAAAACTAGATTGGTGAGTGATGAATTAACAACTATTGGTGTTCATATAAAAGATAAGGATTTGGTAACTCTAGCACTACCAACCTTACCATCTACTTATAAACCCTTCAAAACCTCATTGAAATTATCTGGGAAAGTTGTATAATTGACCATTGAAGAGATTTTTGGATTGCTAATGATGAAAAGTTGGACTTGTGTGAAGAAGAAAACATGCCCAATAGAGCCTTTATGATCAATGGCAGTGGGAAGCAGAATATGAAGCAAAAGAAACCGRAAAATAGACACAAAGGTCACTTTGACTGTGATTTGAAACATTGTTAAAGAAACATTGTTGCCAYAATTCTCATAGTAAAACTTACAAGGGTCAAAACCTCATAAATCTAACATTGTTAATGATGAATAAAATGCTCRAGATTAAAAAAAAGGCCACTTATTTGTTGTTGCACAGATAAGTACATCTCACATCAATGATGTTTGGTGGTTGGATTTAGGGAAAACCARACATATCGCAAGGTGTAAAGAGTTGGTGGAYGGGAAGAACAATTCTAGTGATGGAGAYATGTTGTCAATTCAATGAAGTTATTTAGGAAGTAAATGGAAAGGGTAGAGTTGTGTTGAGAATGTCAAATGACATATTAGGAGTATCAAAAATGCCTTCAGAGAAAAACAATTTAATTTTTGTTCTGCAAATTAATAAACATGATTTTTCGTAACTTTTGATAACAAGGAATGGGAATTTTAAAACAAAGACTRACAATGAAGTTATGGCGAGAGTAGCAATTGATGGTTTGTATAAATTGGATATAATTCTAGTTATTCAAGTTARTGGCAGATGAACAAAATGACTCTGATATGTGATGGCTTGAAATGTATGGGCACCTTAATTTTGTGTATCCCCAATATTTGCATCAAAATAAAATGGTTAGAGGGTGCCACAAATAAAGCACGAAAGTGTAGTTTGTGAAGGTTGCCTTGCAAGGAAGCAACACAAAGGTCGATTTCCAAATGGGGGAGTGTTAGCACAAATTTCCACCCTCCAAGTGAGTTGACATAACTTGTTATTACAGTGATGAAAACTTGGCTAATTGAAGGAGTAAAGCCCCAAATTGTCACGGGCTAGAACCCTCTTCGTTTGGGCTAGTGCTTGCTAGCCTCGGGGGGAGTCCCTAGGCACAATGAAGCGCCTTGTTGTTGTCTTTAAGTATGATTTATACATATAAAACCTTAAGATCATTCATTGAAATGTCTTGGACAACGTGCTAAATCCACCCAAAACACTTGAGAAAAATTACTTGTTGACTTGGAGGGAACTTGCAGGGTTAGCACAAGGATAATAGACTAAAAATAGAGAAGAAAAATCATTCAAAGGATCGAAATAATCATAATAAACCATCCAATATATAGGAGAGGAGTGTGAATAAAATAGGAGTTAATGTGCATGAGGAAATAAGTGTGGGTGAGAAATTTAGGAAATGCCAAGAGGAATAGGGATTTTCCTAAATTTTAGGAAATTGTGGTTTAAACTCAATTGAAGGCGAATTTTATGGAGTTGATGCATAGTAAGTGGAGAGGTGATTATACGGAAAAATATACAACTAAATTTAGGCCCAATTATGTGACTTCCATATCACAATTCATTTATTTATTATATGCTCAAGTCTTGGGGAAATGTACTTTATGTTAGGTGGATGCCACATCACTCCATAGATTTGTCACATGTCAACCTATGAGGGTGCCACTTGGCACTGCATGGATGATGACCATACCTGCTAAATATAGAACTTTCTAAAAATAGAATCCAGCTCCTAAATTTTAAGAAATTGTGCACATCATCCACAAAGACTAGGAGAACACCGCCATATGTCACTGTCTAAAAATAGACACTGCTAAAAATAGAAAGTTTTATTATGCCTTTGAATTTATACTCATTGAACTCGTTTTTATGTAAGGTATTTGAATCTGCAATCAGAATTGACATGTGAGCCCTGGTGCTCAACCTGCTAAAAATAGTAAACTATGATAAATCATCTCGGAAAATATCCAAAAGACTTAGAATGTCGCAAGGATCCACAATATGTGCTTGGAATCTGAATATGGGCCCTGGAACCCAAATTGCTAAAAAAAGAAATTTATTGCATGTCGCCCAGAAAAGTACTATCGGGCCTAGAATCATGCAAGGACTCTCCCTGTATGCTCAAAATTGCTCCAAATTGTCAAGAGGCCCACTCAAACCGTGTCTCCTAAAAAGTAGCAGCGCCTATTGTATGTAGACATCTCTCTCAAAATGCATGGGAAACCAAGCCAACTCTAACTCTAAACCAAACAACCATGTATCAATCATATACCTACCTCTTATGGGAACCAACCTCTGCTAACCATAAGTGTTAAACTCTAGGAGAATCTCAAAATGCCAACCAAAATAGTGCATGATGGTGGTTAACCCTCAATATTTTCAAGGATGGAAATCTAGGGGTTAACAATGGTGACTCAAAGGGACAGGATCCCCCTGTGGGATGTCGAGAGCCATAAGAATCTCTGTGTCCATAAAACTAAAATGATGCTCTGTGAGAACTTTGTAAGACGTACCAATGATGCTCTTTGAAAACTGAAGAAATATGTAAATACCCCTGTAAGTGTGTGGAAGGAGAAGAGGCCTTGTAAGTTGATCAAGAATATCCTATAAGATGACCCATAATACCAAAGTCGGTCAAATGGGCCATGGAGTCAAATCAATATAACCACTAAAACACGAGGGGTCTCATCCAAATCTGCTACATGCTACCACCCATTGTACACTCCTCCCTGTGGTAAATGTGTTGATGTCGACACAAAGGAGAGAGTCACTTAATCAGATGTCAATAATGTAAACACATGTCAAGTGTGAAGGAACACCACCAATAATGACAATGGTTCCTAAGGTATGAGCACAACCTATCACTTTGAAAGATGTTTTGAAGTCAAACAATGACAAGGATTATCTAATCAAGGCCCAATGATACTCAGCCTTGTTAGATGTGATATAACCACCAATAAGGATAACGGCTAGCAAGGCGCTCTACTTTTGGGTCATCCGTAGATAATGTGTCGAAGTTGATACAATATGACCCAATGATAAGAAGAGCAATGATGTCTCTCTTCCCTCAGTGAGAAGTGATAAATCAAGAAGATCAAGATGAAAGAACCAGGTACCATATCCCTATGTTGGATGGGGGAGTGACTGACCCAAAGCAGAAGACTCAATGATAAGAGATGAGGAGAAAAAACATAAGATGACTCAAGACTCTCCTATTTCTCCTCAAACTATCCATCATAAAGGCTCAATGCTTCGGGAATGATGACAAATGGAACCCCCATCTAGGCTCACTCTAATGATAGACACAAATGCTTGGCATGCGTAAGATAGACATTCAAATTTTGACCCAGGAAAAACACTAGTGGACAGCCATTTATTCATGAAAGAAAAACGTATAAGACACAACCACATGTTGATATAAGTAGGCAAAAAATCAACGACACTTATGCAAAGATTGAAGTAGATAACCGAAGGGAAAAGACACTGCAAGGAAAATGTAGATTGTTGTTCTAAAACTATAAAAAAATCAGCAAGAAGGAAACACTGAAATGACAATGCGGAAATGAAAGACAACTACCCTAGACCCAAAAATTTTACCTCAAAACTGCCATGATTAAATCATCATACTCAAAGGACCAATGTAGCCATGCATCCAAATGATTAGTCTGACAAGAGAGGTGAACAAACTCAACCTTCCAGGGGGACCAACCATGAAATCTCATATAACCCAAAGCTACCTTGATGTATTTGCTAGTGAAGGCATAGTTGAAGGTTGCTAGTTGATTGGAGGTTGTTGGTTGGGATTTAGAACATGGTATTTCAACAGTAAGAAGTGTGAATTTATGAGAGACAAAACTCTTAGAATATATATGTTGAAATACCTCCATCATCCTGAGCTAGACCGGGTCATGATGAACTCTGATATCCAAGCTCTGATGAATCTCAGGACCCTGAAAAACAAGATCTGGTTGTTGGACTATAGGTAGAGTGTAAGGGACATCATCCTCTGGCTGAACCAAAAGTTGTTCCTCCTGTTGTAATGGTATTTGATCAAGTGGTTCCTGAACCATTGTTGTAATAGGAAAGGATGAAGCCTCTACTAGGATGGGCACGGATGAAATCATTTGTTCATTGACCTCTACTTGGTTTACCTGTGGTTCCTCTTCTTGAGACTTTTCATCCTCTTGAAAAATTTTATCTTCACTAATGGGAGGAACTAATGAACACTCTTGAGTGTTCAAATCTTCAACTTCATCTTCTTTAAACTCTGCATGTGACTCAAATGGTGCAACTATTGGTTCTGGATCATCTAAGCTTGAATCATCATCCACATGTTCTTCTCTTAAGTCACAACATGACATGTTATCTTCTATAGCTGTTAATTTTCCCTGCAAGGCGTCGACTATCGAAAGGAGAGGAGTTGGTATGTCTCTATTGTAGCGTTCCTCTATCATATCAAAAAGTCCCCATAGTCTCTGGGCAACTGTAACAAAGAAGATGCATTATTTCCATCATAGTTTTCTAGAATAGCTAACATTCCTTGCAACTCTTGGGAAGTCATAAGGATTTCCTACTCAACCACTGATAGAACATGGATCGAGGAAAACTCATAGGTTGCAATATTATATTGTTTATCTGACCATCTCTCAATGAACTTCCCTTGGAATGAATCTCATCCATCAATTGAGGCATCTGGAACTTATTTGTACCATGCTTGTGCCTCACCCTTGAGGGTCAACACAAACATCCTCATCACCACATCCTCATGTTCCACCTAAAAATCGCTCACCACTTGTATAAATTTATCCAAGTGCTCCTCAATTGATTCTCCCAACCGCCCTGCAAACAAAGGTATGTGTTTAAGCCACTTATGTGCAGGTAAATCGTGAGGATAATCTGGGAATGCAACAGAACTTAGTGGGTCAAAGGCGGAAAATCTCCACCTTACTAATGGCCTCACAATTGCATCCATATTGTTAATCTCAGATAGAATAAAGCACAACTACTACCCAACTACTAGGAAAGATAAAAAGGTTTAAGATACACTCACCATAGTGTTCATTGAAAAATAACTTAACTAAGAACTCATACGCTTACCAACTTCAAGATGGGTTCTTGGTGAAGGAATAGTCTTGTTCTGAGAAAAGATCTTAGGGTTTTTTCAAGCTCATAACTAGACTTTGTGAGAAATCGAAACCGAAAGATCTTGTGTAAGTCCCTTGTGGAGTCGACCTTGTATCTTGTGGAGTCACCAGGTGAGTTAGAAAAAAAAAACAATTGAAGAAAAAACTCATCGATTGTCATTTACCAAGGTTGGCATTCCCCAACAACGGCACCAATTTGTTAGCACAAATTTTCACCCTCCAATTGAGTTGATATAACTTGTTATTACAGCGATGAAAACTTGGTTAATTGAAGGAGTAAATCCCCAAATTGTCACGGGCTAGACCCATGTCTGTTTGGGCTAGTGCTTACTAGCCTTAGGGGGGAGTCCCTAGGTACAATGAAGCGCCTTGTTATTGTCTTTTAAGTCTAATTTCTGTGTATAAAACCTTAATATCAATCGTTGATATGTCTTGGAAAGTGTGCTAAATCTATCGAAAACACTTGAGAAAAATTACTTATTCGCTTGGAGGGAACCTACAAGGTTAGCACAATGATAATAGACTAAAACCAAAGAAGAAAAGCCATTCAAAGGATCGAAATAATCACAATAAATAGTTCAGAAAATGACAAATAAAATCACAAATTTACCATAGTACCAGCAAGAAAAGAGGTTTGAAGACAAACAAACACTTCTTTATTGATCATGTGTACAAGAGAGTTGATTGCGTCACACTTGGCAAGCTTACAACCGATGCAATGACTACTTTGCTCAGAGAAGAGCCACTAGACTAGAGAAAGAGAGAGAGAGACATTATGTTGTTGTTGCAATGAACTAACCAATAACCAATGAAAACCATCCAATATATAGGAGAGGAGTGTGAATAAAATAGGAGTTAATGTGCATGAGGAAATAAGTGAGTGAGAAATTTAGGAATTAATGCGCATGAGGGAATGGAAAGAGAGTTAACTCATGTGAAGAATAGGAGATTTAATGCATGGGGGAGTACATTAGGAATTAAACGCATGTTTAAATGTTAAATTTGGCCAAGTAATGGGTGATATTTAGCCAAGGGGAAATTCGTCCTATTTTTTAAGGATTTTCCTAAATTTTAGGAAAGTGTGGTTTAAAATCAACTGAAGGCGAATTTTATGGATTTGATGCATGGTAAGTGGAGAGGTGATTATACGAAAGAACATACGGCTAAATTTAGGCCCAATTATGCGACTCCCTTATCTCAATTAATTTATTTATTATATGCTCAAGTCTTGGGAAAATGGCCCTATGCTAGGTGGATGTCACATCACTCTGTAGATCTGCCACATGTTGACTTGTGAGGGTGACACTTAGCACTACATGGATGATGATCGTACCAACTAAATATAGAACCTTCTAAAAATAGAATCTGAATCCTAAATTTTAGGAAATTGTCCACATCATCCAGGAAGACTAGGAGAACACTCCCACATGTCACTGTCCAAAAATAGACATTGCTAAAAAAAGAAATTTGTTTGAATTGCTTTGATTTTATACTCATTGAACTCGTTTTTCCGTAAGGGATCTGAATCTGTAATCAGAATTGACATGCGAGCCCTGGTGCTCAACCTGCTAAAAAGAGTAAACTATGCCAAATCATCCCGAAAAAGATCCAAAAGACTCGGAATGTCGCAAGGATCCACAATATGTGCTCGAAATTTGAATCCGGGGCCTGGAGCCCAAACTGCTAAAAATAGAAAGTTCTTGCATGTCACCCAGAAAGGTATTGTTGGGCCTAGAATCATGCAAGGACTCTCCCTGTATGCTCAAAACTGCTCCGAACTATCAAGAGACCCACTCAAATCGTGTCTCCTAAAAATTAGCAATGTCCGTTGTATGTAGACATCTCTCTCAAAATGCATGGGAAACCAAGCCAACTATAAATCTAAACCAAACGACCATGTACCGATCATATACCTACCTCTAATGGGAACCAACCTCTACTAACCGCAAGTGCTAAACTCTGGGAGAATCTCAAAATGCCAGCCAAAATAGTGCATGCTAGCTCTTAACCCTCAAGATTTTCAAGGGTGAAAATCTAGGGTTTAACAGGGAGCATGGAAAGCAAGTGGATTGTTGGATCTTGTTCATAGTGACTTATTTGGACGAATGCCAACACAAGAACTTGACAAAGTAAAGCATTTTTTTACTTTTATTGATGACTTTTCTCCAAAGATTTAAATTTTTTTTTGAAAAATAAAACATATGTGCTTTCTAATTTTGAATGGTTTACCATTGAGGTAGAAGTCCAATCTAGTAGGAAATTAAGGGTCCTAATGGAGGCCAAAGAGTTGTAGCAACAATGTTGAACTTACTCAACTACCTACTTTAAATGTCAGCCTAAGGTTCATACAAACTTTAGAGGTATTGTGCACTTCCTGTGCAAACTTTATACATACACCTGTCTAAGGAGAAGAACCATGTGTTGTTGATTGTAGCTTCATGAGACATTCTCCAGGTCGTTCTCCTCTGGACTGAGTTGAGACGATCTATGAGAGAGCCCATGTGATGGGTGTGTCATACTCCTCTGGACTAAGTTGAGATGACGTGTGGTCTCTTGTCGTGCTCCTCTGGACTGAGTTGAGACGACTTGAGATGGTCTCCTGTCAGACTCACATGGACTTAGTTGAGTCGACTTGAGATGGCTCTCCAGATGGTATGTTGATATTATGGTAGCTACGGGAGGTATTTACCTCCACGTGTAACCCTAACAAGAATAATTATTATTAGAAGCAAGAAGAAACCCTAAAGCATTAAACTTAACCCTAGAAGACAAGTTGGCTCAAGGAAATATTTAACATTAAGTATTTAGCCTCCAGAATGAGAAGTCGACCCAGAAAGCTCAGGAAAATAGTATAAATACAAGTAGCCAAACCTCATTTTGTACACACAGCTCGAAATTTCAGCTGGGAAGAAGTGTGCACTGCATAAACTGGGCAAGTGCCCAAGTCTGAGGAGTAGCTGCAGCCGGTAGCTACTGCAATCTGTATTCCTGGTTTAGGCTCGAATGTTCTATTGGTTATGGTTGGACTTTTTTATCAGTCTTGGTTATCTTTGCTTGGTGCATTAGCCTTGGTTGGCTATTGGTTTGCTTCCGGAATCAATCTTTGTCAAGGTTAAGGTGCTCGGGGGTGGCTTTGGCATATGGTTGGGTAATAATATTGTTATATTTTTTATGGTTAAACGAGCACATCTATTACTTTCTAACAGGTTATGGGCCCACACTATCTTTGGACAGTCTAACCGATGGAAGATAGATTGGGAGGATTTGCTCAGTTACAGTTGCAATTGCGGCCAGTTTTTGCTACAGCAACAAAACCCTAACCTTCTTGTTGAGGCACCTTAAGTGAAGAGATTGACCTAATTTATGGATATCCAAGTGCGCCATAGCCTAGTGCATCTCCTGGTACTCTCAGCAAGCTAAGACCTCAAGTTTGAGTTTTGGTCAAAATCAAGGGTTGACCAAGTCAAAGCAATTATGACTTACTCTATGAAGACAGAAAACAAGTTAGAAGGGGCTTCTAACTTCAGAGCATGGAAGACAAGGATTGACCTCATCCTTGCCAAGAATAAAGTGTTGGATATCGTCAAAGGAAAGATCAAGGAACCACATTTAGAAGAAGGAAAAGAGAAGGAACCTCAGAACGTTGTAATTATGGAGAATTTCAAAGACTGTGACATCAATGCCATGAGTATCATAGTGGACTCTATAAAATACCACTTGATACCCTACATCTCCCATCTTGACTCATCTAAGAATATGTACGATGCCCTAACTAACCTCTTCTCAGTCAGAAACATTGGACAAGTAATGAGTCTGAAGAATGAGCTTTGTGACATGAAAATGAATGATGATGACAGCATAACATCATACTTTGTGAGAATCTCTCAGTTAAGAGATCAACTACATGCTATTGAATAAATCATTTCATAAAAGGAACTGGTAAATATAGTACTCAATGGTCTTCCCAAGACATGGGATGCATTTGTCGCAAGCATGAGCACAAGAAAGGAGTATCCCACATTTGAAGAACTTTGGACTTGTTGTGCACAAGAAGAATCAAGGATTAGTGCAAAAGAGAAACCCCAAAAGAAATACGATGATCAAGCTTTCACAGCAAGGTTCAAGAATTTCAAGAATAAAAAGAAGTTTGGCTCAAGGAAGAAATCAAATCAAGAGAAAGATATGTCAAAAATACAATGCTCCAACTGTCGAAAATATGGTCACTACGAGAATCATTGTCCCGAGTTAAAGAAAAGGAAGGAAACACATGAAGCATCAATTTTCGGTGAAAGGGAACCCTCAAAAAAGGCCAAGCAGGATAAAACAGATTTCTTCTTCTAAGACAAGGTAACAATATTCTTCACAATCCCTGTACATACCATGTTTACATAATTTTTGTACATATCTTGCATATCTATTTCTTAGAAGATAAGATATTCAAAGAGAAACAATACCTATGGAAGAATAACAAGATAAGGATTGCTATCACGATGACTACAAGTCGAGCAATACACATGAAAAGATGAAGTATATCGACAACCCTTGGTAACAATTCATGTGGAAGTTATTAACATAATTAACAGTTGCAAGATAAGCCGAAATCATAATCAAACTTGAAGAAACTTGGAAGAAGTAAAAACAGAAAGAAGTTAGCAATCAAGAGGAAATTAGAAAAAGACTTGTGACACTTTGTAGAAGGCAATAAGGAGGCAGACGGAAGCGTGGACTCTCTTAGTTGGAGGGAGATGATTATATAATTCCAAAAGAAGAGCATGCATTCATGAATAAAGAAAGGACTAGGAGGGAGCTAATCCTAAATAATATGATCCATCAAGGATTATGAAGTATCTATCTATGTTCCCATTGATGGTAGCAACCATGAAAAGCAACACGTGTTCAATTTGACTTTAGAAGAAGTTTTCTTCGAAAAGAATCCTTAAAGTATCCCTGGTTGTCCATCCACATCCATGATCCTATGATGAAAGGAAGAATTTGGAATCTTCAAGGCATGGAATCTATAGAAAACTCCATGGACCCAAGAGCTAAAGAGAAACATGAGGAAGAACATGAAGATTCCAAGAGAGAAAGAAAAGCTAGAACAACCAATCATTATATCGAGAATCACAAGACTACCAACTTGGTTTGAACCCACTAAAAGAAATCAAGCAGAGGAAATGAAAGTTGTGATGAAGAACATTGTATGGAATACTTATGAATGGAAGCATTGCGAGATCCAGAACTAAAGGTTCTCCCAGATGGAGGGAGAGGACTATGATGATAGCTTGTACCAGAAACTAGACATACCTCTACCTGAGACATTATATCTCCTGCAATATCCATGGGTTGGAGTTTACATCAAATGAATGTAAGGATTGTTTCTCCTCAACAGAGTAATTGAACAAAGAAGCGTATGTAGAGCAACCTCAAGGTTTTGAGGTATACCAGAAAGAGACTCTTGTATGCAGATGGAAGAAGACGACTTGGTGCAAAGCCTCCAATGAACAACAGAAGCGTGGTGAATACTTTCTATAACAGAGATATTGTATCAGAATGGTTACTCAGAAGTCCACGATGATGGATTTCTAATCCATGAAAAACTCTCATGATGACAAAAGAAGTGACACTTGGATATGTTCCAGTTTGAGCCTCGCCACGATGTCATGAGCTAGCAGGAAACAAAAGAGTTGAATCCAACCATGAGGTCTAGAAAAGAGAAGTGGTTCTCCAATATATCTCCACAGATGAGCAGATAGCAGATATTTTGGTAAAGCCTCTATCCAAGATGAAAAAATTTGCGTACTCAAGAAACAAGCTGGAGCTCGTGGAGACGAATTCCTTATTAAAAAGGGAAGATATGACTCTCGGGTTGGGAGGGAGCATCGACGTGTTATTGATTTATGGACAGTCATTTTTTAGTTCGAAAAATGGTCCAGGATGAGTAGTTCCTTTCCAGTTAGGAAAGTGGTTTGAGATTTCTAACGGACAGGCATTTTCCCATTCGGAAAATGGTTCGATAGATTGTTGATGTACCATAGACAGTGATTCCCCTTGTGTCATGTGTGGGGGAATGGTCTAGGACAGTCTTTCTTCTTGACAGTCACTCTCAATAGTGGTCAAGAAGAATGGTCTGCCTCGTCGAGCAGTCATTCTTTCAAAGTTCACAGTTGTGAGCAGTTTCGAAGAATGGCCTATTTTTAGAGGTTGGTGCAGGACAGTCATTTCCTTAGGAAATGGTCCGAACAGTCATTCCCTAAGGCAGACTCATTTTCTCTAGGTTGCACTTTGTTTAGTGTCGGAGGAATGGCCCAGTTAGGTGAATGGTCCAGGTTCAATAATCAAGGACATGCATTCCCTAGACTTATTCTCTCCGAGTTGCACTTTGTTTAGTGTCGAAGGAGTGGCCTGGATAGGTGAATGGTCCAAGCTCAGAAATCAAGACAATTATTCTTCTACGCTTGAGAAGAATTGTCCAGTAGCTCATGGTTGATGTTTTACCTTCTGAGGGCAGATGCTCTTCCAGGTCTCACAGATGTGAGTGGAAGAATGGCCCAAATGACTCAGTTTATATCATGATATTGTTTTTATGTGCAGGTTGATATCAGATTATATGATTGCTATGGAGACTGTATGTCTCTGGACAATAGATGTATGCTACTATGGTGGTTGTGTTGCACTCGTTGTGACTATGTGTCACTGATTAAGTAGTTGTGTGCTACTTGGTGTGGTAGTGTACCACTATATTGTAGTTGTGTACTATTATGGATAGACACAGTTGTGTTCTATTTAATGGCATTGTTATGTTTACCATGAAGACTATCAGTTGTGTTGATATTTTTCTAAGGCATATAGGTTGAGACGGATCTCTATGACTTGATTAGAAAATAATCCTAGATTGACATTCCTATAGGAATGCTCTCTGTAGTCCATGGCATAATTTTTAGATCTATTAGGGACAGTCATTCTTCTAAGACGTATGTCCGGATTAGAAGAATGGTGCTTGTATCACTCTGTGGAGTGAGTGACTTATTCAGCATCATGCCTAATTACTCAGATGGAGTATGGCTTCTAGAGATGATGTAGTTGATGCTATTAGATTATAGTGATAATGGTGCTCGTGATCTAATCATGAGATAGCATGTACGACTATGATGATGCTACTGATTGAATGGTATGTTTGTGCTCAAGACCATTGCCTTCAATACCTCCCTAGCTAAGAGGGAGTGTTGATAGTATGGTAGCTACGGGAGGTATTTACCTCCATGTGTAACCCTGAAAAGAATAGAATATTCCGAGAAGCAAGAAGAAATTCTAAAGCATTAAACTTAACCCTAGAAGACAAGTCGGATCAAGGAAATATTTAATATTAAGTATTTAGCCTCCAAAATGAGAAGTTGGCCCATACAGCTCAAGAAAACAGTATAAATACAAGTAGTCAGACCTCATTTTGTACACACAGCTCGAAATTTCAGTTGGGAAGAAGTGCACACTGTAGAAATTGGGCAAGTGCGCAAGTCTGGGGAGTAGCTGCAACYGRCAGCTACTGCAATCTGTATTCTTGGTTTAGGCTCGGACTTTCTATTGGTTATGGTTGGACTTTATGATCAGTCTTGGTTATCTTTGTTTGGTGCATTAGCCTTAGTTGGCTATTGGTTTKCTTCCGGAATCATTCTCTGTCAAGGTTAAAGTGCTCCGAGGTGGCTTCGTCATATGGTTGGGTGACAATATTGTTATATTTTTTATGGTTAAAYGAGCRCATCTATTACTTTCTAACATGGTACTCCTATGGACTTAGTTGAGTTGATCTGTTGAGAGTGACGTCCATGTGGCTGAGCATAGGTGGACGTGTCCCTAGTGGCTGAGCACTAGAGGATGTGTGGATCCCTTGCTATATTGTCTAAGAGTAAGATTTATTGTGTAACCCTAATTGTGTAAAGGGTACAGGTCGACCCCACCATGTAAAGATAATTAATATTTGTGTAAATATTAATTATATCATCGAGTTATAGAAGTCGGCCCTATTGTGCCAATAGACACACCTGTTGTTATGTTAGGTCTTGTATAAATAAGAGAATAAATCCCCATTGTGGATCACTCTCACACACTTCATTGTAACATTCTCTCAAGCTACTTGTATGGCTGAAGTGTGCACTTCTCTTAGGCGCAAGTTTCAAGGTCATAGAGCACCCTCTTGTGTGCTCTAGGGTTTATGGTGTGGGGGATATTCTCTTGACTCTATAGCAAAGGATTGTTGGGTTTTTCCCTTGATTGAGAAGGGTTTTCCAAGGATAAACTCTTGTGTTCTTGTGCATGATTATTCTTCTTGTGATCTTGGTTACTGCAGCTATTGTATATGGTATTGTTGCATTGTTTATGGTTCAAGTACATGCTAAATTGAAATAAACTACATGTGCATGAGCTAAACATTAAAATTCAACATGGTATCAGAGCAGAGTTCCTGAAGAGCTAGTCGTCACCTTCTTGATGCAACTGCAAAAACGACCCTCTTCATTTTGCTAGTTTTTGCACTTCCCCCTTGAATGTTGGGCCTAATTCTTGCACAGATGTGTACAGCCTAGCTCAGCGCACCTCTTACAACTCTCAGATTGCAAATCAAAGAAATTTTGATTTTTGGCCCTCGAGTTTCAAGAAAATTTTGGTTTTAGGGTTTTTGCAGCTTGTTGGGGTATTCTTGCAAACTTGTTGAGGTTCTTTTGACTATCTAAAGGCTTATTGTTGGTAATCATAATTCCAACGAAACCTAGATTTTCTAGCCTAGCTTAGCCATTAGGTTTCCTAGCCTAGCCGTTAAGTTTCCTAGCCTAGCCGTTAGGGTTTGTGAAGAATCTGCAAGCCACGAGGAACAAAACTTTGGTGGAAGAAGGGCTTGAGGGATCAAGCAACTTCAGCTCCTGGAAATCAAGACTATAAATCACTCTAGAAGAGGATGAACTATTGAGTTTGATAGAAAAGACTCTACCAACAACAGTGACCGATGAAGAGAAGGTTGATTGGAAGGCAGATGATATCAAAGCAAGGAAGATAATCATCTATTCAATTAGAGATCATTTACTACCTCACATCTCTACCCTGAAGAAATTTTATGAAATGTATGATGCATTGAAGAAGATGTTTGAGAGAAACAACACAAACAAATCTCTTACATTGAAGCATCGGCTTCAAAATATCAAGATGACAAAAGCTGACACCATTGCCACTTTCTTCATGAAGATCCCAGAGATCGAAGATCAACTAGGTGCCATTGGAGAAACCATAACAAATAGAGAACTTGTCATGATTACTCTCAATGCTCTTCCAATACATTGGGAACCATTTCTTCAAAGTATCAGTGGAAGAGAAGATCTACCTAAGTTTGATCGTCTATGGACAAACTACACTCAGGAGGAAACCAGACTTATAGCCAGAGGAGTGCAAGACTCCCATCATGATGACAATCAAGCTCTTGATTCTAATGTAAAGAGAGGCAAAAGGAATAGAAGAAGTTTCAGCAAAGCATTCAAAGACAAGAAAACTTCAGCAGCTTCAAGTCATGAACATAGAAAAGACAATTCAAAGATTCAATGTTTCAGATGTGACAAGTATGGACACATTGCGATAAATTGTCCTACCAAGAAGAAAGGAAGACAACATGCTTCCACTCTCGATGTTGAACCAGAACCACATCAGAGAGATGAAGACATAAAAGATGAAGCATTCTTCTTCGTATCAGCACTCCCAGTTACAGTTCCTATAGATAGTGATATTTGGTTGATTGACAGTGGTGCCTCCAAGCACATGACTGGATACAGAGAACATCTTATAGACCTTGTTGAGAAAGAGTCTCGTCTACATGTTGTACTTGGTGATAATGCCAGATATACTGTGAAAGGAGTTGGAACTTCTACCTTCCAACTAGATTCCGACATACCACTTCAATTAAGTGAGGTACTATATGTACCCGTGATGAGGAACCTTGTCTCTATTTTCTGCCTTAGAGGATAAAGGCTACAAGGTTACCTTCTCTGAAGGAAAAGTTCTTACATGGCACAAGAACTCACACATGGATTATGCCCGGGTGATTGGTGTTCGAGAAAACAGTTTGTACAGATTGATTGTCCGACCAGTCCAGGCCCTGTTACATGATACTATCAGCTTGAGCGAGCTATGGCATAGAAGACTTTCTCATTTACATTATAGATCCCTTCACGCTCTAGGGAAGATGGTGACAGGCCTTCCAGAGATACATATCGAGCATGATGGTGTTTGCAGAGGTTGTGCTCTTGGAAAGAATGTCAAGGGGTCATTTTCGAGCAGTGACAGTAGATCCAAGGGGATCTTGGACTTGATACATACAGATGTTTGTGGACCTATGATTGTTGCTTCCTTGAACGGATATTTGTACTATGTTCTCTTCATCGATGATCACTCTCGAAAGACGTTGATTTACTTCTTGAAGACCAAGGATGGATTCCTTGCGATATTTCAAGAGTTTAAAGCTCAAGTTGAGAACCTGACCGAAAGGAGGATCAAGGTGCTGAGATCAGATAATGGAGGAGAGTACACCTCCAGGGGTTTCAGTGATTCTGTATTGAGGCATGGATCAAGAGGGAGTACACCATTCCTTATAACCCTCAGCATAATGGGGTTGCAGAGAGGAAAAACAAATCCATTATTGAGGCAACCAAAGCGATGATACATGATCAGAATCTACCTATATTTTGTGGGCAGAAGCATCCATGACAGCTGTGTATGTTCAAAACATAAGTCCTCATCAGATTCTAAAGAACATGACTCCCGAAGAAGCTTTCACCGGAGTGAAGCCTAAGGTTGGACACTTCAGGATATTTGGGTGTCCAGTATACTTTCATGTACCCAAGGAGAAGAGGACCAAGCTAGACCCTTCCGACAGAAAGGGTACATTTGTGGTGTACAGTGAATCTTCGAAGGCATACCGGATCTACATCCCTGGTCAAAGACAAATCGAAGTAGCAGAGATGTCACATTTGAGGAAGAGATAGCCTTCCGAAGATCCAGAGAATCTCAGTTGGAGATTGACAGTGAGAAGAAGGAAGAGACAGTACCTTCTCCCCCTTCAATAGTTCAGAGAGAGACAGCCACAAATCCATTTGATCCAGTTGATGTTCCCAGAGACATTGCAGTAGGCCAGAAGAGGCATGCATGGGCTCGACAAACTCTGCAGGAGGCAAAGGGACATGTAGCTCCTCGTGGTACATTCCCAGAGAGCAAGAGACGACGGATATTTTTGAGCTATGTTTCAGCGATGAACCACATCATTGATATTGAGCCTTCTTGTCATGGAGAAGCAGCATGTCAACAGGTTTGGCAAGATGCCGTGACCAAAGAGTATCAGTCCACCATGAAGAATGATGTGTGGGATATTGTTCCGAGACCGGAAGGGAATTCTGTAGTGACTTCCAATTGGATCTATAAGATCAAACATGCAGTTGTTGGAAGTGTCGAAAAGTACAAAGAGAGATTTGTGGCTAGAGGATTCTCTCATGTGAAGGGAATAGATTATGAGGAGACATTTTCTCATGTTTCCCGATACACTTCCATCCGTACGATTATTTCCCTAACTGCATCCATGGGATGGAGACTACATCAGATGGATGTAAAGGCAGTCTTTCTCAATGGTGAGATTGAGAAAGAAGTTTACATCGAGCAGCTAGATGGATTCGTGATACATGAGAAGGAGTCTCGTGTATGTAGGTTGAAGAAAGCCTTGTATGGACTAAAGCAGGCACCTCGTGCTTGGTATGAGAATATTGATGGATACTTGATGAGTTTGGGTTTCATAAAGAGTGTTGTTGATCCTAACCTATACTACCACATTATTAGTGACAAGTGCTTGATTTTGGTCCTCTATGTTGATGACTTATTCCTCACCGGTTTAGAAAGTCTTATTGTTGAATGCAAAGGTGCATTGGCTTCTGAATTCGAGATGAAGGACCTTGGTATGATGCACTACTTCTTGGGACTAGAAGTGTGGCAGAGGACTGATGATATTTTCCTGAGTCAAGGAAAATACACAATTGAGATATTGAAGAAATTCGGGATGACAGACTACAGATCCATGCCTACACCGATGGTGATGAATTTGAAGAAAATGAACAAGGCTTCTTCTGATTCAAGCGAGATTGATCCACATCTTTACAGACAACTGATTCGATCATTGATGTATCTGGTTAACACCAGACCTGATATACGCTATGCAGTGAGTGTACTCAATCAATTTATGAGTCAGTCGAGACAGACACACCAGATAGCAGCGAAGCATGTGTTGAGATATCTACGAGGCACAATTGGTTATGACTTGAGATATGCCTCTGGTGTAGACATGAGATTACAGGGATATGTCAATGCAGATTGGGCAAGGAGCGTAGTGGACTGGAAGAGCACATTCGATTGTTGTTTTACTTTGGGATCTGCCATGGTTTCCTAGTGCAACAGGAAACAAACTTATGTGGCTTTGAGCACCACAGAAGCAGAGTACATTGCATTACGTGTGGCAGTCCGCAAAGCAATGTGGCTTCGCAAGCTCCTTGCAGAATTATTTGATCATCAGATGGATTCCACAGTTATCCATTGCGATAACCAGAGTTGTGTGAAGCTCTCAGAGAATCATGCGTTTCACGATAAATTGAAACACATTGAGATCAAATACCATTACATCAGAGATATGGTGTAGAGGAAAGCAATACATGTGCAGTACCTTTCTACACACGAGCAAGTTGCAGATGTCTTCACCAAACCGCTTTCCAGGACGATGTTTGACTACTTCCATGAGAGACTTGGCCTGGTGGAGAACGCCTCCCTAGATGAGAGGGAGTGTTGTTAATTGCAGTTTCATGAAACATTCTCCAAGTCGTTCTTCTCTAGACTGAGTTGAGACAATCTGTGAGAGAGCCCATGTGATGGGTGTGTCATACTCCTCTGGATTGAGTTGAGATGACGTGTGGTCTCTTGTCATGCTCCTTTGGACTGAGTTGAGACGACTTGAGATGGCCTCCTGTCAGACTCCTGTGGACTTAGTTGAGTCGACTTGAGATGGCTCTCTAGATTGTACTCTTATGGACTTAGTTGAGTTGATCTGTTGAGAGTGACATCCCCGTGGCTGAGCACAGGTGGATGTGTCCCTAGT
>ML832193.1:77009-94757 GCA_009831015.1 Picea engelmannii | reverse complement strand
TTATTTGATTTATGTTTTATCTCTAACCCCCTAGTAGATCAGTAGCATGCATGCATATTGTTGTCTTGATTGCAGGAAGCTTTGTGGAAGGAGCAGCAACAGCAAGGAGATAACAACTCAACGGAGGATCTACTTCAACCGTCGGAAAAAGGTTGGTTTAATTCTTTCCGTGTTTGCCTGAGAAAAGGGATTGAGATTTTGGGTAGAAGGTTAAAAGTTAAATCTTAAGGGTCATGATCTGCGTATAAGTTTAGAGCCCTAGCTTATTAGTCCGTAGGGTAGAATACCCCACAACACCTCCCCCATGCCTCGGTGATCTCCATTGAAGAGGGGTAGGTGGAGTGATCCTTGCAGGTGCGATCATACCAGCGTTAATGCACCGGATCCCATCAGAAATCCACAGTTAAGAAGGCTTGGGCTAGAGTAGTATTGGGATGGGTGACCTCCCAGGAAGTCCTAGTGTTGCACCCTCCACCCCTTTTGCATGGATTCCTGGGGACGGAGCCGATGGATCGAGTGATTTTAAAGCCCGCCCTCCCCCATGGCTCAATGATCCCCATTGAAGAGGGGGAGGGTGGGTGATCCTTGCAGGTACGATCATACCAACGTTAATGCACCAGATCCCATCGAAACTCTGCAGTTAGACGTGCTTGATCTAGAGTGGTATTGGGATGGGTGACCTGCCAGGAAGTCCTAGTGTTTCACCCTCCACCACTTTTGCACAGCTCTATAGGGAGGGAGCCGATGGATCAAGCGCTTTTAAATCCCGCCCTCCCCCACGGCTCTGTGATCCCCATTGAAGAGGGGGAGGGGGAGTGATCCTTGCGGGTGCGATCATACCAACGTTAATGCACCGTATCCCATCAGAACTCTGTAGTTAAGTGATCTTGGGCTGGAGTAGTATTGGGATGGGTGACCTCCCGAGAAGTCCTAGCATTGCACCCTACCACCCTTTTTGCACAACTCTATGGGGAGGGAGGTCTGCCAAGCCCCGACTATCGCGGTTGTGGGCAGAGGCGGTGTGGGCGGGAATCCAGAGGCTTGCACGTGGCACCAAATCAGTTGTTAGCGTTGACCAAGGGTGGGACTCCGCCATACCAAGTTCGTGCCTCGAATGTGATGCACCGCTCGGAAGATGATCTAAGTAGCCCCACCGATGGCCGCGGAACTTACGCCTTTTTGTTCCTTGTCCGGGTGAATGTCATTATTTCGGGAGCCCAGGTCGTGAAACCCAGCGACGACATGAGAAGTCACAGGTGCCTTCGACTTTGTGTAGCACCGCTGAGGAGAAGAGAGCGAAATGTTGGGTGGATCCAATCCGTATCGAGCACTTTTAAAGCCTAGTGTTACCCCCTCCACCCCTTTTGCTCGACTTCGTGGGGAGGGAGCCGATGGATCGAGCGCTTTTAAAGCCCGCCCTCCCCCATGTCTCGGTGATCCCCATTGAAGAGGGGGAGGGGGAGTGATCCTTGCGGTTGCGATCATACCATCGTTAATGCACTGGATCCCATCAGAACTTTGCAGTTAAGAGGGCTTGGGATAAAGTAGTACTAGGATGGGTTGTGGGCAGAGGTGGCGTGGACGAGCATCCAGAGGCTTGCACGTGGTGTCGGATTGGTTGTCAGCGCTGCCCAAGGGTGGGACTTCAGTGTACGTAGTTGGTGCCTTGAATGTGATGCACCGATCAGAAGCCGCTCTATGCAGCGCCGACTGTGGCCTTGGAACTTATGCCTTTTTGTTCCTCATCCAGGCAAATGTCGTTGTTCCGAGGGTCCGGTTCGCGAAACCCAGCGGTGGCACAAGAAGTCGCAGGTGATTTCTTCTCTATGTAGCGCCACCGAGGAGAAGAGAGAAAAACACTGGGTGGATCGGATCCGAATCGAGTGCTTTTAATGCCCCCCCTACTGTACCGGCCCTCCCCCAAGGCTCGACGATATCCATTGAAGAGGGGGAAGGGGTGTGATTCTTGCGGGTGTGATCATACCAGCGTTAATGCACTGGATCCCATCAGAACTCCGTAGTTAAGAGTGCTTGGGCTAGAGTAGTACTCAGATGGGTGACCTCCCAGGATGTCTTAGTGTTGCACCCTCCACCCCTTTTGCACAACTCCGTGGGGAGGGAACCGCCACATCGATGGATCAGGCACTTTTAATGGCCCCCTCCGCTCCTAGCCCTCCCCCATGCCTCAGTGATCTCCATTGAAGAGGGGGAGGGGGAGTGATCCTTGCAGGTGCGATCATACTATAATTAATGCATCAAATCCCATCGGAACTCCGCAGTTAAGTAGGCTTGGGCTAGAGTAGTACTGGAATGGGTGACCTCCCGGGAAGTCCTAGTGTTGCACCCTCTGCCCGTTTTGCACGGCTCTGTGGGGAGGGAGCCGATGGATCAAGCGCTTTTAAAGCCCGCCCTCCCCCACAGCTTGGTGATCTCCATTGAGGAGGGGGAGGGGGAGTGATCCATGCGGGTGCAATCATACCAACGTTAATGCACCGTATTCCATCGGAACTCCACAGTTAAGCGTGCTTGGGCTAGAGTGGTACTGGGATGGGTGATCTCCCAGGAAGTCCTAGTATTGCACACTCCGCCCCTTTTGCATGGCTCCATGGTGAGGGAGCCGATGGATGGAGCACCTTTAAATCCCTCCCTCCCCAACAGCTTGGTGATCCACATTGAAGAGGGGAAGGGGGAGTGATCCTTGCGGGTGAGATCATACCAACGTTAATGCACCAGATCCCATCGGAACTCTGCAGTTAAGAACACTTGGGCTGGAGTAGTACTGGGATGGGTGACCTCCGGGGAAATCCTAGTGTTTCACCCTCCCCCTGTTTTTGCATGGATCTGTAGGTAGGGAGGTGCACCAAGCCCTGACTCTCACGGTTGTGGGTAGAGGCGGCATGGGTGGGCATCTAGAGGCTTGCATGTGATGTCGAGTCGGTTGTCAGCGCTGCTAGAGGCTGGGAGTCCGGCATACCGAGTTCATGCCTTGAATGTGATGCACCACTCGAAATCCGCTCTATGCAGTGTTGCCAGTGGCCATGAAACTTATGCCTCTTTATTCCTCGTCCGAGCGAATATCGTTGTTCGAGGGGCTCGGGTCACGAAACTTGGCGATGACATGAGAATTTGTGGGTGCCTTCTTCTCTATGTAGTACCACCGAGGAGAAGAGAGTGAAACATTGGGTGGATCTGATCCGTATCGAGCGCTTTTAATGCCCCCCCTACTCTCCCAGCCCTCCCCTATGGCTTGACGATCTCCATTGAAGAGGGGGAGGGGGCATGATCCTTGCAGGTGCGATCATACCAGCATTAATTCACCTGATCCAATCAAAACTCTGCAATTAAGCGTGCTTGGGTTAGAGTAGTACTAGGATGGGTGACCTCCCAGAAAGTCCTAGTGTTGCACCCTCAGCTCATTTTGCACGGCTCCATGGGGAGGGAATCGCTGCATTGATGGATCGAGCGCTTTTAATGGCCCCTATGCTCTCCTGGCCCTCCCCCACGCCTCAATGATCTCCATTGAAGAGGGGGAGGGGGAGTGATCATTGCGGGTGTGATCATACCATCCTTAATGCAATGGATCCCATTGAATCTCCATAGTTAAGTGCACTTGGGCTAGAGTGGTAATGGGATGGGTGACCTCCCAGGAAGTCCTAGTGTTGCACCCTCTACTCCTTTTGCAAATCTTGGTGGCAAGGGAGCTGATGGATCGAGTGCTTTGAAATCTCGCCCTCCCCCACGGCTCGGTGATCCACATTGAAGACGGGAAGGGGGAGTTATCCTTGCGAGTGAGATCATACCAACGTTAATGCACTGGATCCCATCGGAACTCGGAGGTGACATGAGAAGTCACGGGTGTCTTCCACTCTGTGTACCACCACCGAGGAGAAGAGAGCGAAATGCTGGGTGGATCTGATCCGGATCGAGCACTTTTAATGCCCCCCCTACTCTCTCATCCATCCCCCGCAGCTCGACGATCTCCATAGAAGAGGGGGAGGGGGCGTGATCCTTATCGGTGTGATCATACGAGTGTTAATGCATCGAATCCCATCAGAACTCCACAACTAAGCACGCTTGGGATAAAGTAGTACTGGGATGGGTGACCTCCCAGGAAGTCCTAGTGTTTCACCCTCTGCCCCTTTTGCACGGCTCCGTGGAGAGGGAGCTGATGGATCGAGCACTTTTAAAGCCCGCCCTCCCCCACACCTTGCTGATCTCCATTGAAGAGGGGGAGGGGGAGTGATCCTTATCGAGCGCTTTTAATGCCCCCCCTACTCTCCCGACCCTCCCCCACGGCTCGACGATCTCCATTGAAGAGGGGGAAGGGGCATTATCCTTGCGAGTGAGATCATACCAGCGTTAATGCACCGGATCCCATCAGAACTCCGTAGTTAAGTGCGCTTGGGCTAGAGTAGTACTAGGATGGATGACCTCCCGGGAAGTCCTAGTGTTGCACCCTCCACTCCTTTTACATGGCTCCGTGGGGAGAGAACTTCCACGTCGATGGATCGAGCACTTTTAATGGCCCCCCTCCTCTCTTGGCCCTCCCCCATACCTCAGTGATCTTCATTGAAGAGGGGGAGGGGGAGTGATCCTTGCGGGTGTGATTATACAAAAGTTAATGCAGCCGATCCCATCGGAACTCCGCAGTTAAGCGGGCTTGGGCTAGAGTAGTACTGGGATGGGTGACCTCCCAGGAAGTCCTAGTGTTTCACCCTCCACCCCTTTTGCACGGTTCTGTGGGGAGGGAGCCGATGGATCGAGCGCTTTTAAAGCCCGACCTCCCCCATGGCTCGGTGATCCCCATTGAAGAGGGGGAGGGGGAGTGATCTTTGCGGGTGCAATCATACCAGTGTTAATGCACCGGATCCCATCGGAACTCTGCAGTTAAGCGCGCTTGGGCTGGAGTAGTATTGGGATGGGTGACCTCCAAGGAAGTCCTATTGTTGCACCCTCCCGCCCTTTTTGCACGACTCTGCGGGGAGGGAGGTGTGTCGAGCCCCGAATATCGCGGTATTGGGAAGAGGCAGGATGGGCGGGCATCCGGAGGCTTGCACGCGGCACCATATTGGTTGTCATCTCTGCTCAAGGGTGGGACTCTGGCATACCGAATTGGTGCCTCGAATGTAATGCACCGCTCAGAAGCCGCTCTACGCAGCGCCGCCGGTGGCCGCAAAACTTATGCCTTTTTGTTCCTTGTCCGTGCCAATGTCGTTGCTCAGGGGGGTTGTGTCGTGAAACCCAGCGACGACAAGAGAAGTCAAGGGTGCCTTCTGCTTAGTGTAGCGCTACCGAGGAGAAGAGAGAAAAATGCTAGGTGGATCTGATCCGGATCGAGCACTTTTAATGGCCCCCCTACTCTCCCGTACCTCCCCCACAACTCAATGATCTCCATTGAAGAGGGGGAGGGGGCGTGATCCTTGCAGGTGCGATCATACCAATGTTAATGCATCGGATCCCATCATAACTCCATAGTTAAGCGTGCTTGGGCTAGAGTAGTATTGGGATGGGTGACCTCCTGGGAAGTCCTAGTGTTGCACCCTACGCCTCTTTTGCACGGCTATGTGGGGAGGGAACTACTTTGTCGACGAATCAGGCGCTTTTAATAGCCCCCCTCCTCTCCTGGCCCTCCCACATGCCTTGGTGATATCCATTGAAGAGGGGGAGGGGGAGTGATCCTTGCGGGTGTGATCACACCAATGTTAATGCACTAGATCCCATCGGAACTCCACAGTTAAACGGGCTTGGTCTAGAGTATTACTGGGATGGGTGACCTCCCGGGAAGTCCAAGTGTTGCACCCTCCGCCCCTTTCGCACCTCTCCGTGGGGAGGGAGCCAATTGATTGAGCACTTTTAAAGCCCTCCCTCCCCCACGCCTTGGTGATATCCATTGAAGAGGGGGAGGGGGAGTGATCCTTGCGGGTGCGATCATACCAGCGTTAATGCAATGGATCCCATCGAAACTCTGAAGTTAAGCGAGCTTGGGCTAGAGTAGTACTGGGATGGGTGACCTCCCGGGAAGTCCTAGTGTTGCACCCTCCACCCCTTTTGCATAGCTCCGTGGGGAGGGAGCCGATGGATCAAGCACTTTTAAAGCCCACCCTCCCGTACGGCTCGGTGATCCCCATTAAAGAGGGGGAGGGGGAGTGATCCTTGCGGTTGCGATCATACCATCGTTAATGCACCGGATCCCATCGGAACTCCGCAGTGAAGTGGGCTTGGGCTAAAGTAGTACTAGGATGGGTTGTGGGTAGAGGCGATGTGGGCGGGCATCTAGAGGCTTTCATGCAGTGTCAGATTGGTTGTCAGCGTTGCCCGAGGGTGGGACTTCGGCATACCTAGTTGGTGCCTCGAATGTGATGCACGCCTTTTTGTTCCTCGTTCGGGCGAATGTCATTGTTCCAGGGTCCCATGTCACGAAACCCGGTGGAAGCATGAGAAGTCATGGGTGATTTCCACTCTATTTAGCACCACCGAGGAGAAGAGAGCGAAACACTGGGTGGATCGGATCCAAATCGAGTGCTTTTAATGGCCCCCATACTCTACCGGCCCTCCCCCATGACTCGACGATCTCCATTGAAGAGGGGGAGGGGGCGTGATCCTTGTGGGTGCGATCATACCAGCATTAATGCATTGGATCCCATCAGAACTTAGTAGTTAAGTGTGCTTGGGCTAGAGTAGTACTGGGATGGGTGACCCCCCGGGAAGTCCTAGTGTTGCACCCTCTGCCCCTTTTGCACGGCTCCGTGGGGAGGGAACCGTCGCGTCAATGGATCGAGCGCTTTTAATGCCCCCCCTCCTCTCCTGGACCTCCCCCACACCTCAGTGATCTCCATTGAAGAGGGGGAGTGAGAGTGATCCTTGTAGGTGCGATCATACTAGCATTAATGCACCGGATCCCATCGGAACTCCGCAGTGAAGTGGGCTTGGGCTAGAGTAGTACTGGAATGGGTGACCTCCTGGGAAGTCCTAGTGTTGCACCCTCCACCCCTTTTGCATGGCTCCATTGGGAGGGGGCTGTGGGGAGGGAGCTAATGGATCGATCACTTTTAAAGCCCCCCCCCCCCCCCCCAACAACTTGGTGATCCCCATTAAGGAGGGGGAGGGGGAGTGATCCTTGCGGGTGCAATAATACTAGCGTTAATAGACTGGATGCCATCGAAACTCCATAGTTAAGTGTGCTTGGGCTAGAGTGGTAGTACCATGGGTGACTTCCCAGGAAGTCCTAGTGTTGCACACTCGAAACCTTTTACATGACTCCATGGCGAGGGAGCCGATGGATCGAGCGCTTTTAAAGCCCGCCCTCCCCCATGGCTCGGTGATCCACATTGAAGAGGGGAAAGGGGAGTGATCCTTGCGGGTGAGATCATACCAATGTTAATGCATCGGATCCCATTGAAACTTCGTAGTTAAGCATGTTGGGGCTGGAGTAGTACTGGGATGGGTGACCACTGGGAAGTCCTAGTGTTGCACCCTCCCCCCATTTTTGCACAGCTTTGTAGGTAGGGAGGCACGCCGAGCCCCGACTCTCACAATTGTGGGCAGAGGCGGCGTGGGCGGGCATCCAGAGGCTTGCATGCGGCTCCCAATCGTTTATCAGCACTGCTAGAGGCTAGGAGTCTGGCATATCGAGTTCATGCCTCAAATGTGATGCACTGCTCGGAAGCCGCTCTACGTAGCCTTGCCTGTGGTCGCGGAACTTATGCCTCTTTGTTCCTCGTCTGGGCGAATGTCGTTGTTCTGGGGGCCCAGGTCGCGAGACCTGGCGATGGCATGAGAAGTCGCAGGTGCCTTCCGCTCTGTGTAGCACCGTCAGGGAGAAGAGAGCGAAACATTGGGTGGATCTGATCCATCTCAAGTTCTTTTAATGGCCACCCTACTCTCTCGGCCCACTCGCACGGTTTGACAATCTCCATTGAAGAGGGGGAGGGGGCATGATACTTGCAGGTGTGATCATACCAGTCTTAATGCATCAGATCCAATCAAAACTCTACAGTTAAGTGCGCTTGGGTTAGAGTAGTACTAGGATGGGTGACCTCCAGGGAAGTCCTAGTGTTGCACCCTCCGCTCATTTTGCACGGCTTCGTGGGGAGGGAGCTGCCGCATCGATGGATCTAGTGATTTTAATGGCCCCTGTCTTTTCCTGGCCCTCCCCCATGCCTCAGTGATCTCCATTGAAGAGGGGAAGGGGGAGTGATCCTTTCGGGTGCGATCATAACAATGTTAATGCACCAGATCCCATCGAAACTCCGTAGTTAAGCGGGCTTGGGATAGAGTAGTACTGGAATGGGTGACCTCCCGGAAAGTCATAGTGTTGCACCCTCCACCCCTTTTGCATGGATCTATGGGGAGGGAGCCATGGGGAGGAAGCCGATGGATCGAGTGCTTTTAAAGCTCGCCCTCCCCCATGGCTTGGTGATCCCCATTGAGGAGGGAGAGGGGAAGTGATCCTTGTGAGTGTGATCATACTAGATTTAATGCACCGAATCCCATCAGAACTCCGCAGTTAAGCGTGCTTGGGCTAGAGTGGTATTGGGATGGGTGACCTCCCAGGAAGTCCTAGTGTTGCACACTCCACACCTTTTGCATGGCTCCGTGGCAAGGGAGCCAATGGATCAAGTGATTTTAAAGCCCGCCCTCCCTTATGGCTCAGTGATCCATATTGAAGAGGGGAAGGGGGAGTGATCCTTGTGGGTGAGATCATACCAATGTTAATGCACCGGATCCCATCGGAACTCCGCAGTTAAGCGCACTTGGGCTGGTGTAGTACTAGGATGGGTGACCTCCAGGGAAGTCCTAGTGTTGCACCCTCCCCCCCTTTTTTCACAGCTATGCGGGTAGGGAGGTGCATCGAGCCCCGACTCTCACGGTTGTGGGCAGAGGCAACGTGGGCAGGCATCCAAAGGCTTGCATGCAGCGCTGGATCGATTGTCAGAGCTGTTGGAGGTTTGGAGTCCGACATATTGAGTTGATTCCTCGAATGTGATGCACTTCTCAGAAGATGCTCTACGCAGCACCGCCGGTGGCCGTGGAAATTATGCCTCTTTGTTCCTCGTCCAGGTGAATGTCGTTGTTCTGGGGGGCCGGGTTGTGAAACCCGGTGATGACATGAGAAGTCGCGGGTGCCTTCCGCTCTGTGTAGTGCCACCAAGGACAAGAGAGTGAAACATTGGGTGGATCCAATCCATATCGAGTGCTTTTAATGCCCCCCCTACTCTCCCGACCCTCCCCCACAGTTCGACGATCTCCATTGAAGAGGGGGAGGGGGCGTGATCCTTGTAGGTGTGATCATACTAGCGTTAATGCACCAGATCCAATCAGAACTCCCTAGTTAAGCGTGCTTGGGTTAGAGTAGTACTAGGATGGGTGACCTCCCGGGAGGTCCTAGTGTTGCACCCTCCTCTCATTTTGCACGACTTCGTGGAGAGGGAACCGCTGCATCGATGGATCAAACACTTTTAATGGCTCCCGTCCTCTCCTGGCCCTCCCCCATGCATCGATGATATCCATTGAAGAGGGGGAGGGGGAGTGATCCTTGTGGGTGCGATCACACCATTGTTAATGCACTGGATCCCATCGGAACTCCGCAGTTAAGCGGGCTTGGGCTAGAGTAGTACTGGGATGGGTGACCTCCAGGGAAGTCCTAGTGTTGCACCGTCTGCCCCTTTTGCACAGCTCCATGGGGAGGTAGCCAATGGATCGAGAAATTTTAAAGCCTGCCCTCCCCCATGCCTCGGTGATCTCCATTGAAGAGGGGGAGGGGGAGTGATCCTTTCAGGTGCGATCATACCATCGTTAATGCACCAGATTCCATAAGAACTCCGTAGTTAAGCGTGCTTGGTCTAGAGCGGTACTGGGATGGGTGACCTCCCAGGAAGTCCTAGTGTTGCACCCTCCACCCCTTTTGCACAACTCCATGGCAAGGGAGCTGATGGATCGAGCGCTTTTAAAGCCCACCCTCTGCCACGACTCGGTGATCCACATTGAAGAGGGGAAGGGGGAGTGATCCTTGCGGGTGAGATCATACCAACGTTAATGCACTAGATCCCATCGGAACTGAGCCACGACACGAGAAGTCACGGGTGTCTTCCACTCTGTGTACCACCATCGAGGAGAAGAGAGTGAAACACTGGGTGGATCTGATTTGGATTGAGTGCTTTTAATGCCCCCCCTGCTCTTCCGTCCCTCCTCCGTGGCTCAATGATCTCCATTGAAGAGGGAGCGGGGGCATGATCCTTGCAGGTGTGATCATACTAGCGTTAATGCACTGGATCCCATCAGAACTCCGCAGTTAATCATTCTTGGGCTAGAGTAGTACTGGGATGGGTGACCTCTCGGGAATTCCTAGTGTTGCACCCTCCACCTCTTTTGCATGACTCCATGGGGAGGGAACCGCCGCATTGATGGATCAGGCACTTTTAATGGCCCCCCTCCTCTCATGGCCCTCCCCCATGCCTTAGTGATATCCATTGAAGAGGGGGAGGGGGAGTGATCTTTGCGGGTGTGATCATACCAGCGTTAATGCACTGGATCCCATCGAAACTCTACAGTTAAGAAGGCTTGGGCTAAAGTAGTATTTGGATGGGTGACCTCCCGAGAAATCCTACTGTTGCACCTTCCACCCCTTTTGCATGGCTCCATGGGGAGGGAGCCGATGGATCGAGTGGTTTTAATGCCTGCCCTCCCCCATGCCTTGGTGATCTCCATCAAAGAGGGGGAGGGGGAGTGATCCTTGCGGGTGCAATCATACCAGCATTAATGCAACGGATCCCATCGGAACTCCGCAGTTAAGCGGGCTTGGGCTAGAGTAGTACTGGGATGGGTGACCTCTCGAGAAGTCCTAGTGTTGTACCATCCACCCCTTTTGCACAGTTCCATAGGGAGGGAGCCGATGGATCGAGCGCTTTTAAAGCTTTCCCTCCCCCACGCCTTGGTGATATCCATTGAAGAGGGGGAGGGGGAGTGATCGTTGTGGGTGCGATCATACCAACATTAATGCACTGGATCCCATTGGAACTCCATAGTTAACCGAGATTGGGCTAGAGTAGTACTGGGATGGGTGACCTCCCAGGAAGTCCTAGTGTTGTACCCTCCGTCCCTTTTGCATGGCTCCGTGGGGAGGGAGCCGATGGATCGAGCGCTTTTAAAGCCCTCCCTCCCCCACGCCTCGGTGATCTCCATTGAAGAGGGGGAGGGGGAGTGATCCTTGCGGGTGTGATCATACCAACGTTAATGCACTTGTGTTGCACGCTCCCCCTAATTTTATAGGGCTCTATGGGGAGGGAGGCACGTCGAGACCCCGACTCTCGCGGTTGTGGGTAGAGGCGGCGTGGGAGAGCATCCAAAGGCTTGCACCCGAATCTTGATTGGTAGTCAACATTTCCCGAGGGTGGGACTTTGGAGTACCGAGTTGGTGCCTCGAATGTGATGCACTACTCGAAATCCCCTCTATGTCGCTGTTCCAGGGGCTCGGGTCGCGAAACCCGGTGGTGGCACGAGAAGTCGCGGGTGCCTTCCGCTCTGTGTAGCACCGTAGAGGAGAAGAGAGATAAATGTTGGGTGGATATGATCCGGATCGAGCTCTTTTAGTGCCCCCCCTACTCTACTAGCCCTCCCCCATGGCTCGAAAATCTGCATTAAAGAGGGGAAGGGGGCGTGATCCTTGCGAGTGCGATCATACCAGCGTTAATATACCGGATCCCATCAGAACTCCGTAGTTAAGCGTGCTTAGGCTTGAGTAGTATTGGGATGGGTGACCTCCTGGGAAGTCCTAGTGTTGCGCCCTCTGCCCCTTTTTCACGTCTCCGTGGGGAGGGAACCGCCACATTGATGGATCAGGTGCTTTTAATGGCCCCCCTCATATCCTAGCCCTTCCCCACGCCTCGATGATCTCCATTGAAGAGGGGGAGGGGGAGTGATCCTTGCGGGTGCAATCATACCAACATTAATGCACCAGATCCCATCAGAACTCCGCAGTTAAGCGGGCTTGGGTTAGAGTAGTACTGGGATGGGTGACCTCCAAGGAAGTCCTAGTGTTTCACCCTCCGCCCCTTTTGCATAGCTATGTGGGGAGGGAGCCAATGGATTGAGCGATTTTAAAGCCCGCCCTCCCCCACGCCTCGGTGATCTTCGTTGAAGAGGGGGAGGGGTAGTGATCCTTGCAGGTGTGATCGTACCAGCATTAATGCACCAGATCACATCGGAACTCCGTAGTTAAGTGAGCTTGGGCTAGAGTAGTACTAGGATGGGTGACCTTCCAGGAAGTCCTAGTGTTGCACCCTCCACCCATTTTGCACGGCTCCGTGGGGAGGGAGCTGATGGATCGAGCGCTTTTAAAGCCCGCCCTCCCCCATGGCTTGGTGATCCCAATTGAAGAGGAGAAGGGGGAGTGATCCTTGCGGGTGCGATCATACCAGCGTTAATGCACCGGATCCCATCGGAACTCCGCAGTTAAACACACTTGGGCAAGAGTAGTACTGGGATGGGTGACTACATGGGAAGTCCTAGTGTTGCACCCTCCACCCCTTTTGCATGGCTCCGTGGGGAGGGAGTCGATGGATCAAGCGCTTTTAAAGCCCACCCTCCCCCACGACTCAGTGATCCCCATTGAAGAGGGGAAGGGGGAGTGATCCTTGCGGGTGCGATCATACTAGCATTAATGCACTAGATCCCATCGAAACTCTGCAGTTAAGCGTGCTTGGGCTATAGTAGTACTGGGATGGGTGACCTCCCAGGAAGTCCTAGTGTTGCACCCTCTGCCCCTTTTGCACGGCTCCATGGGGAGGGAATCACCGCATCGATGGATTGGGCACTTTTAATGCCCCCCCTCCTCTCCTGGCCCTCTCCCATGCCTCGGTGATCTCCATTGAAGAGGGGTAGGGGAGTGATCCTTGTGGGTGTGATCATATCAATGTTAATGCACTGGATCCCATCGGAACTCCGTAGTTAAGTAGGCTTGGGCTAGAGTAGTACTGGAATGGGTGACCTCCCAGGAAGTCCTAGTGTCTCACCCTCCAACCCTTTTGCATGACTCCATGGGGATGGAACCGATGGATCACGTTCTTTTAAAGCTCACCCTCCCCCATGACTCGATGATCCCCATTGAAGAGGGGGAGGGGTTTTTATCCTTGCGGGTGCGATCATACCAGCGTTAATGCACCGGATCCCATCAGAACTCTGCAATTAGGCGCGCTTGATCTAGAGTGGTACTGGGATGGGTGAACTCCTAGGAAGTCCTAGTGTTGCACCCTCCACCACTTTTGCATAGCTCCATGGGGAGGGAGTCGATGGATCAAGTGCTTTTAAAGCCCACCCTCCCCCATGGCTCAGTGATCCCCATTGAAGAGGGGGAGGGGGAGTGAGCCTTGCGGGTGAGATCATACCAACATTAATGCACCAGATCCCATCGAAACTCCGCATTAAAGCATGCTTGGGCTGGAGTAGTACTGGGATGGGTGACCTCCCAGGAATTCCTAACATTGCACCCTACCACCCTTTTTACATGGATCTGTGGGGAGGGAGGCACGCCAAGCCCCGATTGTCGCGGTTGTGGGCAGAGGCGGCGCGGACGGGCATCTAGAGGCTTGCACGCAGCACTAGATTGGTTGTCAGTGCTGACCAAGGGTGGGACTCCACTGTATCGAGTTCATGCCTCGAATGTGAAGCTGCTCTAAGAAGCACTGTCGGTGGCCGTGGAACTTATTCCTTTTTGTTCCTCGTCTGAGCAAATGTCGTTGTTTCGGGGGCTCAGGTCATGAAACCCAGTGAATGCACGAGAAGTCGCGGGTGCCTTCCAATCTATGTAGCACTGCCGAGGAGAAGAGAGCAAAATGTTGGGTGGATCTGATCGGGATTGAGCGCTTTTAATGGCCCCCCTACTCTCCCGACCGTCCCCCGTGGCTCGAAGATCTCCATTGAATAGGGGGAGGGGGAATGATCCTTGCGGGTGTGATCATACCAACGTTAATGCACTGGATCCCATCAGAACTCCACAGTTAAGGGCACTTGGGCTAGAGTAGTACTGGGATGGGTGACCTCCCGGGATGTTCTAGCATTGCACCCTTCGCCCCTTTTTGACGGCTCCGTGGGGAGGGAACTGCCACATCGATGGATCGAGCGCTTTTAATGGCCCTCCTCCTCTCTTAGCCCTCCCCCACGCCTTGGTGATCTCCATTGAAGAGGGGGAGGGGGAGTGATCCTTGCAGGTGTGATCATACCAGCGTTAATGCACCAGATCCCATTGGAACTCCGCAGTTAAGTGAGCTTAGGCTAGAATAGTACTGGAATGGGTGACCTCCCAGGAAGTCCTAGTGTTGCACCCTCCGCCCCTTTTGCATATCTCTATGGGGAGGGAGCTGATGGATCGAGTTCTTTTAAATCCCACCCTCCTCCACGGCTTGGTGATCCCCATTGAGGAGTGAGAGGGGGAGTGATCCTTGCAGGTGCGATCATACTAGTATTAATGCACTGGATCCCATCAGAACTCCACAGTTAAGCGCGCTTGGGCTAGAGTGGTACTGGGATGGGTGACCTCCTATGAAGTCCTAGTGTTTCACACTCCGCCTCTTTTGCATGGCTCCATGGTGAGGAAGCCGATGGATCGAGCACTTTTAAAGCCCGCCCTCCCCCATGGCTCAGTGATCCACATTGAAGAGGGGAAGGGGGAGTGATCCTTGCGGGTGAGATCATACCAATGTTAATGCACTGGATCCCATCCGAACTTCGCAGTTAAGCGTGCTTGGGCTGGAGTAGTACTGGTATAGGTGACCTCCCGGGAAGTCCTAGTGTTGCATCCTCCCCCCCTTTTTGCATGGTTTTGCGGGTAGGGAGGCCCCCTGATCGACGACTCTCGCTGTTGTGGGTAGAGGTGTCGTGGGTTGGCATCCAGAGGCTTTCATGTGGGGTCAGATCGGTTGTCAATGCTATCGAAGGCTGGGAGTCTGACATACCGAGTTCATGCCTCAAATGTGATGCACCGCTTGGAAGCCGCTCTATATAGCGCTGCAGGTGGCCGCAGAACTTATGCCTCTTTGTTCCTCGTCCAGCTGAATGTCATTGTTCTGGGGGCCCAGGTCGCGAAACTCGGCGATGACCTGAGAAACCGCAGGTGCCTTCCACTCTGTGTAGCACCGCCAAGGAGAAGAGAGCGAAACATTGGGTGGATCCGATCCATATCGAGCGCTTTTAATGGCCCCCCTACTCTCTCGACCCTCCCCCACGGTTCGACGATCTCCATTGAAGAGGGCGAGGGGGCGTGATCCTTGCAGGTGTGATCATACCAGTGTTAATGCACCAGATCCAATCAGAACTCCGCAGTTAAGCACACTTGGGTTAGAGTAGTACTAGGATGGGTGACCTCCCGGGAAGTCCTAGTGTTGCACCCTCCGCTCATTTTTCATGGCTCCGTGGGGAGGGAACCATCACATCGATGGATCGAGTGCTTTTAATGGCCCCTGTCCTCTCTTGGCCCTCCCCCATGCCTCAGTGATCTCCATTGAAGAGGGGGAGGGGGAGTGATCCTTGCGGGTGCAATCATACCAACATTTATGCACCGGATCCCATCATATCTCCACAGTTAAGTGCACTTGGGCTAGAGTGGTACTAGGATGGGTGACCTCCCAGGAAGTCCTAGTGATGCACCCTCCATCCCTCTTACACGACTCCGTGGCAAGGTGTTACACATTATTTTCATCATCCCTATGATCGTTAATGATGTAAACCTACCTGTTGCCTTCAGAGGGGTCACAGTGGCCTGAGTTCCTAAAGAGAGAAGGGATAAGAACTTCTCCTGAGAAAAGCAATTTCTTTTTCCTATGTAAAAACCTTATAAAAAGGGAAGTTCGCAGGTTGCTATATAGGCAGGGTGCGAGAATGACCCATTGTCGCAGGTTTCACTATAGCCAGGGTGCGAGGTGTTCACAGGTTTCTCTATAGCCAGGGTGTGAGAATGACCCATTTTCGCAGGTTGCACTATAGCCAGGGTGCGAGAATTCCAACACGTGGGAAAAATGAGCGTTTTCGTGAATCTTCTAGAAGGAGAAGCTTCTATGGTGAGGTGGCATCCAAATGGTTTGGATCTTACTCACTTTCATGATTTAGTGGGATCATCCTAACCTCCTCACCTTATCTTCTTCAAATTATAAAAGGAGAGGAGTTATCATGGAGAAAGTTAGCTTGAGCTTGGGTTAGTTTTGTTGGTTCATGAGCTTGTTCTTTGGCTTGGAATCAGTGGCTTGGTTAGAGTGGCTTTGAGATTTGCTTCGTCAAGATAGATTGTGAGTAGCTATTAGATCTATGGTCTCAGAATCCTTGGAGAAAGAAGTGTGTGGGGAACGAAGGACAGTTGGAAGGGACCTTACGACATCAAGGCAATGGTTGTAATCTCTCTTTCACATTCAATATAATACAGTAATGTGTTTATTTCCCATAAAGATTAATTTCTCTTTATTATATAACTCCTTGATCATATACATAGATTAATTGTTGAATAGATCGTGTTTCCTTCACTTCGATTGGTTTGTATTGTTTTGATCTTGACTGTACGAGAGCATTGGAGTGAAGCTGGAGAAACAAATATCGAAGGAAGTGATTACAAGGTATGTTCTTTAATTGTGCCTCTTAGTATATTCAACAGTGTAAATCTAGGGAAAGAGTATCATTCTGTTTTGTTTTTTTCTAGATCCAGGTGGATCTAGGGAGATCGGTTTGTGTCCGCACTTACGAATTTATCCAATAACAAAATTGGCGACTCAACTGGGGATCAGATTGTTTCCTAGTTAGTCTAGTTTCCATTGCTTTGATTGCTTGATTTATGGTCTCTGAGTCTGTGGGAGATCCATCAAGACTCTCTGGATCTAAGAGTTCTCTCAGAAATTTTTCCCTTTTTTAAATTTTTCTTGTTTACAGGCATTCTCGCACTATACCCTTTAGTGGCTTGCGAGAATCACTTGGGTTCGCACCCTGGTGTTCAGTCCAGTGCGAACACCTCGTAGTCAACCCATGTCTAGCCTGCGAGAATACCTAATTCTCGCACTGTAATATACTGCAAGCCTGCGAACTTGTTTGTGAATTTTTTTGGATTGGGTCTTGTCATTTTTTATGCCCAGTTTTGCTTTGAACAACTGGTTTGAACTTTTGGAGCCTATATTGATCTGTTTACAGTCTTCTTAACATTCTTTGAGTTGCTTTTAGCCACTTTTTCTTTGATTGGTTTTGAAGGATTAGTCTCTTGCTTTGAGCGTCTTTCAATTACAAAGCATGTGTTTTCTTTAGAATTGTTTAGGGAAAGATCATATTTCTTCTGAATAGTTCGCTTTAAAAGAAAATTTTTAGTTTGGGTTTCTTTGTTTTAAGAAAGTTCATTATTTCTTTTAGTGAAAATTTTGAAACAAAAAGATTTAATTTCTTGCTTTATGTTAGATTGGGGGCATCCTTGCATTTGAAGTAGCGAAATTACATGATTGATATTGATGAGTGCGAATTTTTTTTTGGGACATTGTGCATATGGGAATGATAAATGTTTTCTCCTTCTCGTAGCATAGATTTCATCGAAATGAAAAGATTGCATCTTCATATCTTTGCATAATTTTTTCGAGTCGGTCAAAAAACCATATTGTCCATGCCATTTTCCTCTTGAGTAACAACAACCATAAAATAAAGCGCTTATAAAAATTGATTAGACATTTTTATCTTTTCTGGTAGAAAACCTACATTAGATTAGTTGTAGGGCTTTGGAATAGGTGTGAAAGA
>ML832193.1:33172-59086 GCA_009831015.1 Picea engelmannii | reverse complement strand
ACTTGGGAGCTGATCCAATAGTGGTTGGGAGGCCGACCAGTTTCATAAATGCGCCATTTAGCAGGCGTGCGGGTGTTTTTCCCAACAGCCGCGCATCGGGCGCACAAGCGCGCTTTGTACGTTGTTGTTACGCGTGCGCGCGCAAAACCATGTTCTGTAAAGCGATTTTGAGTTTTTGATCATTTGTATAGTTTTTAGACCCTTTGTTGTGCTGTGGAATTAACCCTATGCCATGAGTGACTCCAATTCTGTGTTGATGATGCAGAGTTCTTGTCGCCCTGTGCGGACGAAATTTCAGTGATAACACCAGGGTGTGAGAATTCCAGCACGTGGGAAAAATGAGCGTTTTCGCGAATCTTCTAGAAGGAGAAGCTTCTATGGTGAGGTGGCATACGAATGGTTTGGATCTTACTCGCTTTCATGATTTAGTGGGATCATCCTAACCTCCTCACCTTATCTTCTTCAAATTATAAAAGGAGAGGAGTTCTCATGGAGAATGTTAGCTTGAGCTTGGGTTAGCTTTGTTGGTTCATGAGCTTGTTCTTTGGCTTGGAATTAGTGGCTTGGTTAGAATGGATTTGAGATTTGCTTTGTCAAGATAGATTGTGAGTAGCTATCAGATCTATGGTCTCAGAATCCTTGGAGCAAGAAGTGTGTGGGGAACGAAGGATAGTTGGAAGGGACCTTACGACATCAAGGCAATGGTTGTAATCTCTCTTTCACATTCAATATAATACAATAATGTGTTTCTTTCCCATAAAGATTAATTTCTCTTTATTGTATAACTCCTTGATCATATACATAGATTAATTGTTGAATAGCTCATGTTTCCTTCACTTCGATTGGTTTGTATTGTTTTGATCTTGACTGTACGAGAGCATTGGAGCAAAGCGGGAGAAACAAAGATCGAAGGAAGCGATTACAAGGTATGTTCTTTAATCGTGCCTCTTAGTATATTCAACAGTGTAAATCTAGGGAAAGAGTATCATTCTGTTTTGTTTTGTTCTAGATCCAGGTGGATCTAGGGAGATCGGTTTGTGTCCACACTTACGGATTTATCCAATAACACAAGGGAGCCAATGGATCGAGCGCTTTTAAATCCCGCCCTCCCCCATGGCTCGGTGATCCACATTGAAGAGGGGAAGGGGGAGTGATCCTTGTGGGTGAGATCATACCAATGTTAATGCACTAGATCCCATCGAAACTTGGCTGGGACATGAGAAGTCGTGGGTGTCTTCCGCTCTGTATACCACCACCGAGGAGAAGAGAGAGAAATGCTGGGTGGATTTGATCTGGATTGAGCGCATTTAATGGACCCCCTCATCTCCCGTCCCTCCCCCACGGCTCCATGATCTCCATTGAAGAGGGGGCAGGGACGTGATCCTTGCGGGTGCTATGATACCAGCGTGAATGCACCGAATCCCATCATAACTCTGCAGTGAAGTACGCTTGGGCTAGAGTAGTACTGGGATGGGTGACCTCCCGGGAAGTACTAGTGTTGCACCCTCCGTCTCTTTTGCATGGCTCCATGGGGAGGGAAACGCCACGTCGATGGATCAGGTGCTATTAATGCCCCCCCTCCTCTCCTGGCCCTCCCCCACATCTCGGTGATCTCCATTGAAGAGGGGGAGGGGGAGTGATCCTTGCGGGTGTGATCATACCAGTGTTAATGCACTGGATCCCATCGGAACTCCGCAGTTAAGTGGGATTGGGATAGAGTAGTACTGGGATGGGTGACCTCCTGGGAAGTCCTAGTGTTGCACCGTCCGCCCCTTTTGCACGACTCCATGGGGAGGGAGCCGATGGATCGAGCGCTTTTAAAGCCCGCCCTCCGCCATGCCTCGGTGATCTCCATTGAAGAGGGGGAGGGGGAGTGATATTTGCGGGTGTGATCATACCAGCGTTACTGCACTAGATCCCATCGGAACTGGGCAGCTAAGCGGGCTTGGGCTAGAGTAGTACTGGGATGGGTGACCTCCCAGGAAGTCCTAGTGTTGCACCCTCCACCCCTTTTGCATGGCTCCATGGAGAGGGAGCCAATGGATCAAGTTCTTTTAAATCCCACCCTCCCCCATGGCTCGGTGATCCCCATTGAAGAGGGGGAGGGGGAGTGATCCTTGCGGTTGTGATCATACCATCGTTAATGCATCAGATCCCATCGGAAATCCACAGTTAAGTGGGCATGGGCTAAAGTAGTACTGGGATGGGTTGTGGGCAGAGGCGGCGTGGGAAGGCATCTGGAGGCTTGCACGCGGTGCCAGATCGGTTGTCAGCGCTACCCGAGGTTGGGACTCCAGTGTACCTAGTTGGTGCCTCGAATGTGATGCAATGCTTGGAAGCCCCTCTATGCAGTGTCGACGGTGGCCGCGAAACTTACGCCTTTTTGTTCCTCGTCTGGGTGAATGTCATTTTTCCAGGGGCCCAAGTCATGAAACCTGGCGGCGACACGAGAAGTCGTGGGTGCCTTCCACTCTGTGTAGCGCTGTTGAGGAGAAGAGAGCAAAACGTTTTGTGGATCTGATCCGGATCGAGTGCTTTTAATGCCCCCCCTACTCTACCGGCCCTCCCCCAGGGCTCGACGATCCCCATTGAAGAGGGGGAGGGGGCGTGATCCTTGCGGGTGCGATCATACCAGTGCTAATGAACCGGATCCCATCAGAACTCTGTAGTTAAGTGCGCTTGGGCTAGAGTAGTACTGGGATGGGTGACCTCCTGGGAAGTCCTAGTGTTTCACCCTCCACCCCTTTTGCATAGCTCCATGGGGAGGGAACCACTGCCTCGATGGATTGAGCGCTTTTAATGGCCCCCCTCCTCTCCTGGCCCTCACCCATGCCTCAGTGATCTCTATTGAAGAGGGGGAGGGGGAGTGATACTTGAGGGTGTGATCATACCAGTGTTAATGCACCGGATCCCATCGAAACTCCACAGTTAAGTAGGCTAGGGATAGAGTAGTACTGGGATGGGTGACCTCCCAGAAAGTTCTAGTGTTGCACCCTCTGCCCCTTTTCCATGGCTTCGTGGGGAGGGAGCCAATGGATCGAGCGCTTCTAAAGCCCGCCCTCACCCATGGCTTAGTGATCCCCATTGAGGAGGGGGAATTGGAGTGATCCTTGCGGGTGCGATCATACCAGCGATTGGCGTTGGAAGTCACTCCTGGATTGCAGCAGGAGCACGAGACCGATGCCCATCGGAGGTTCACCAGGTGAGAGCCCAAAATTGGGGTGCTCGAAGTTGCGAGAAGCGAAACCGCTAGAAGAATCACAGTCGTTCGTTAGAAGGAGGACAGGTGGCGGAGATCTAGGGATCTTGCAAACTCAGAGGTTCGCAGGGTGAGAGCCCAAAGTTTGGGTGTTCCGAGTTGCGAGAAGTGAAGTCGCGAAGTGCCGAGAGCCAGCACGAGGGACATGTGGCATAACTGCAAGGTGGGCCTAGGAAGTGGATTGCTGGACACATGTCACACATACGGAGGAGTCAACACCCCATTGACCTCTCATGTCTTGGGGAATCGGAAGAAAAGGGAATGAAGGTTCGAGACTTCGACTCGTGAAGTCATGAGGAGCGAGAACGAGAGGAGAAAGGTCAAATATCACCTCTCGGGGTTTGGGAAAGAAAGGTTCCAAGGCTCAACGGTTGAACTTGCGAAGGCGCGAGAGGCGAAAAGTGCTATCACTTAGCCTAGCCGGTGGTCGCGCAAGTAGAGCGCTGATGGAAGAAAGGGCTATCCCCATTTTGTGATCTCGGGTATCACATGATTTAAGGGGAAGAGTCAGGAGACACAATCCACGAACTTGTGAGATTGCAAGCTGTGAGAAAGGACTAGTGGGTTGATAAATTGCAGATTCTAGCAAGGAGTCGAAAGAGCCGATCCAGCTCGGAGGGGGTTAAAGAATGATCGTGTGAGCAGATCTTAGTCTTGAGGGCCGATAGGTCTGCATCACCCCCCTACTCTACCGGCCCTCCCCCATGGCTCAACGATCTCCATTGAAGAAGGAGTGGGGGCATGATCCTTGCGGGTGCGATCATACCTGCGTTAATGCACTAGATCCCATCAGAACTCCGTAGTTAAGCAGGTTTGGGCTAGAGTAGTACTGGGATGGGTGACCTCCTAGGAAGTCTTAGTGTTGCACCCTCTTCCCCTTTTGCATGGCTTCGTGGGGATGGAGCCGATGGATCGATCACTTTTAAAGACCACCCTCCCCCACGTATTGATGATCCCCATTCAAGAGGGGGAGGGGGAGTGATCCTTGCGGGTGCAATCATACCAATGTTAATGCACTGGATCCCATCAAAAATACGTAGTTAGGCGCGCTTGATCTAGAGTGGTACTGAGATGGGTGACCTCCCAGGAATTCCTAGTGTTGCACCCTCCACCACTTTTGCACTGCTCCGTGGGGAGGGAGCCGATGGATCGAGTGATTTTAAAGCCCACCCTCCCCCACGACTCAGTGATCCCCATTGAATAGGGGAAGGGGGAGTGATCCTTGCAGCTGTGATCATACCAGCGTTAATGCACCAGATCCCATCAAAAATTTGCAGTTAAGCACGCATGGGCTATAGTAGTACTAGGATGGGTGAACTCCCAGGAAGTCCTAGTGTTGCACCCTCCACCCCTTTTGCATGGCTCCGTGGGGAGGGAACCGCCACGTCGATGGATCGGGTGCTTTTAATGGCCCCCCTCCTCTCTTGGGTATCCCCCACGCCTCGATGATCTCCATTGAAGAGGGGTAGGGGGAGTGATCCTTGCAGGTGCGATCATACCAGCGTTAATGCACCGTATCCCATCGGAACTCCACAGTTAAGAAGGCTTGGGCTAGAGTAGTATTGGGATGGGTGACCTCCCAGGAAGTCCTAGTGTTGCACCCTCCACCCCTTTTGCACGACGTCATGGGGACGGAGCCGATGGATCGAGTGATTTTAAAGCCCGCCCTCCCCCATGGCTCGATGATCCCCATTGAAGAGGGGGAGGGTGATTGATCCTTGTGGGTACGATCATACCAACGTTAATGCACCGGATCCCATCGAAACTCCGTAGTTAGGTGTTCTTGATCTAGAGTGGTATTGGGATGGGTGACCTGCCAGGAAGTCCTAGTGTTTCACCCTCCACCACTTTTGCACAGCTCCGTAGGGAGGGAGCCGATGGATCAAGTTCTTTTAAATCCCTCCCTCCCTCATGGCTCTGTGATCCCCATTTAAGAGGGGGAGGGGGAGTGATCCTTGTGGGTGTGATCATACCAATGTTAATGCACCGTATCCCATCGGAACTCCGTAGTTAAGTGCGCTTGGGATGGAGTAGTATTGGGATGGGTGACCTCCTGAGAAGTCCTAGAATTGTACCCTACAATCCTTTTTGCACAGCTCTACGAGGAGGGAGGCCTGCTAAGCCCTGAGTGTCGCGGTTGTGGGTAGAGGTGGCGTGGGCGGGCATTCGGAGGCTTGCACGTGGCACCGAATCGGTTGTCAGCGTTGACCGAGGGTGGGACTCCGCCATACCAAGTTCGTGCCTCGAATGTGATGCACCGCTCGGAAGACGCTCCTTGTTCGGGCGAATGTTGTTGTTTCAGGGGCCCAGGTCGCGAAACCCAGTGACGACATGAGAAGTCACAGGTGCCTTCGATTCTGTGTAGCGCCGCCGAGGAGAAGAGGGAGAAATGTTGGGTGGATACGATCCATATCGAGCACTTTTAAAGCCTAGTGTTACCCCCTCCGCCCCTTTTGCTTGGCTCTGTGGGGAGGGAGTCGATGGATCAAGCACTTTTAAAGCCCACCCTCCCCCACATCTCGGTGATTCTTGCGGTTGCGATCATACCATCGTTAATGCACTGGATCCCATCGAAAATTTGTAGTTAAGCGGGCTTGGGCTAAAGTAGTACTAGGATGGGTTGTGGGCAGAGGTGGAGTGGGCAGGCATCTAGAGGCTTGCACGTGGTGTCAGATTGGTTGTCAGCGCTGCTCGAGGGTGGGACTTCAGTCTACCTAGTTGGTGCCTTGAATGTGTTGCACCGATCGGAAGCCGCTCTATGTAGCGCCAACTGTGGCCTTGGAACTTATGCCTTTTTGTTCCTCGTCCAGGAAAATGTCGTTGTTTTGGGGGTCTGGGTCGCGAATCCCAGTGGCGACACATGAAGTCACGGGTGCCTTCCGCTCTATGTAACACCATCGAGGAGAAGAGAGCGAAACACTGGGTGGATCGGATCCGGATCAAGTGCTTTTAATGCCCCCCCTACTATACCGGCCCTCCCCCAAGGCTCGACGATCTCCATTGAAGAGGGGGAGGGGGCGTGATTCTTGCGGGTGTGATCATACCAGCATTAATGCACTGGATCCCATCAGAACTCTGTAGTTAAGCGTGCTTGGTCTAGAGTAGTACTCATATGGGTGACCTCCCAGGAAGTCTTAGTGTTGCACCCTCCGCCCCTTTTGCACAACTTCGTGGGGAGGGAACCGCCACATCGATGGATCAGGTGCTTTTAATGGCCCCCTCCTCTCCTGGGCATCCCCCATGCCTCAGTGATCTCCATTGAAGAGGGGGAGGGGGAGTGATCCTTGCGGGTGCGATCATACTAGCATTAATGCATCAGATCCCATCAAAACTCCGCAGTTAAGAAGGCTTGGGCTAGAGTAGTACTGGAATGGGTGACCTCCCAGGAAGTTCTAGTGTTGCACCCTCTGCCTATTTTGCATGACTCCATGGGGAGGGAGCCATGGGGAGGGAGATGATGGATCAAGCGCTTTTAAAGCCCTCCCTCCCCCATGGCTTGGTGATCTCCATTGAGAAGGGGGAGGGGGAGTGATCCATGTGGGTGCGATCATACCAGCGTTAATGCACCGGATGCCATCGGAACTACACAGTTAAGCGTGCTTGGGCTAGAGTGGTACTGGGATGGGTGATCTCCCAGGAAGTCCTAGTGTTGCACACTCTACCCATTTTGCATGGCTTCGTGGCGAGGGAGCTGATGGATGGAGCGCTTTTAAATCCCTCCCTCCCCAACGGCTTGGTGATCCACATTGAAGAGGGGAAGGGGGAGTGATACTTGCGGGTGAGATCATACCAACGTTAATGCACCAGATCCCATCGGAACTCTGCAGTTAAGCGCACTTGGGCTGGAGTAGTACTGGGATGGGTGACCTCCTGGGAAGTCCTAGTGTTGCACCCTCCCCCCATTTTTGCATATCTCTACGGGTAGGGAGGCGCACCAAGCCCCAACTCTCACGGTTGTGGGTAGAGGCAGCATGGGCAGGCATCCAAAGGCTTGCACGCGACGTCGAGTCGGTTGTCAGTGTTGTTGGAGGCTAGGAGTCTAGCATACCGAGTTCATGCCTCGAATGTGATGCACCACTCGGAAGCCGCTCCATGCAGTGTTTCTAGTGGCCACGAAACTTATGCCTCTTTGTTCCTCGTCTGGGCGAATATCGTTGTTCGAGGGGCCCGGGTCACGAAACCTGGCGATGACACGAGAAGTTGCGGGTGCCTTCTTCTCTATGTAGTACCACCGAGGAGAAGAGAGCAAAACATTGGGTGGATCTGATCCGTATCGAGTGCTTTTAATGCCCCCCCTACTCTCCCAGCCCTCACCCATGGCTTGATGATCTCCATTGAAGAGGGGGAGGGGGTGTGATCGTTGCAGGTGCGATCATACCAACATTAATTCACCGGATCCAATCAGAACTCTGTAGTTAAGTGTGCTTGGGTTAGAGTAGTACTAGGATGGGTGACCTCCCAGAAAGTCCTAGTGTTGCACCCTCCGCTCATTTTGCATGACTCCATGGGGAGGGAACCGCTGCATTGATGGATCGAGCGCTTTTAATGGCCCCTGTTCTCTTCTGGCCCTCCCCCACGCCTTAGTGATCTCCATTGAAGAGGGGGAGGGGGAGTTATCATTGCGGGTGTGATCATACCATCCTTAATGCACCGGATCCCATCGAATCTCCGCAGTTAAGTGCACTTGGGCTAGAGTGGTAATGGGATGGGTAACCTCCCAGGAAGTCCTAGTGTTGCACCCTCTGCTCCTTTTGCATGGCTCCATGGCAAGGGAGCCGATGGATCGAGTGCTTTGAAAGCTCACCCTCCCGCACGGCTCGGTGATCCACATTGAATATGGGAAGGGGGAGTTATCCTTGCGAGTGAGATCATACCAACGTTAATGCATTGGATCCCATCGGAACCTGGAGGTGATATGAGAAGTCACAGGTGTCTTTCTCTCTGTGTACCACCACCGAGGAGAAGAGAGAGAAATGCTGGGTGGATCTGATCTGGATTGAGCACTTTTAATGGCCCCCCTACTCTCTCATCCATCCCCCACAGCTTGATGATCTCTAGTGAAGAGGGGGAGGGGGCATGATCCTTGTCGGTGTGATCATATGAGTGTTAATGCATCGGATCCCATAAGAAATCTACAACTAAGCGCACTTGGGATAAAGTAGTACTGGGATGGGTCACCTCCCAGGAAGACCTAGTGTTGCACCCTCCGCCCCTTTTGCATGGCTCCGTGGGAAGGAAGCTCATGGATCGAGCGCTTTTAAAGCCCTCCCCCCCCCACACCTTGGTGATATCCATTGAAGAGGGGGAGGGGGAGTGATCCTTATCGAGCACTTTTAATGGCCCCCCTACTTTCCCGGCCCTCCCCCACGGCTCGACGATCTCCATTGAAGAGGGGGAGGGGGAATTATCCTTGCGGGTGCGATCATACCAGCGTTAATGCACCAGATCCCATCAGAACTCTGTAGTTAAGCACGCTTGGGCTAGAGTAGTATTAGGATGGGTGACCTCTCGGGAATTCCTAGTGTTGCACCCTCCGCTCCTTTTACATGGCTCCGTGGGGAGAGAACTGCCGCGTCGATGGATCAAGCACTTTTAATGGCCCCCCTCCTCTTTTGGCCCTCCCCCACGCCTCGGTGATCTTCATTGAAGAGGGGGAGGGGGAGGGGGAGTGATCCTTGCGGGTGCGATTATACAAGCGTTAATGCACCCGATCCCATCGAAACTCCGCAGTTAAGCAAGCTTGGGATAGAGTAGTACTGGGATGGGTGACTTCCCAGGAATTCCTAGTGTTGCACCCTCCACCCCTTTTGCACAGCTCCGTGGGGAGGGATCCGATGGATTGAGCACTTTTAAAGCCCACCCTCCCCCATGGCTCGGTGATCCCCATTGAAGAGGGGGAGGGGGAGTGATCTATGCAAGTGCAATCATACTAGTGTTAATGCACCAGATCCCATCGGAACTCCGCAGTTAAGCGTGCTTGGGCTGGAGTAGTATTGGGATGGGTGACCTCCAAGGAAGTCCTAGTGTTGCACCCTCCCACCCTTTTTGCATGACTCTACGGGGAGGGAGGTGCATCGAGCCCCGACTGTCGCAGTATTGGGCAGAGGAAGCATGGGTGGGAATCTGGAGGTTTTCACACGGCGCCAGATCGGTTGTCAGCACTACCCGTGGGTGGGACTCTAGCATATCGAATTGGTGCCTCGAATGTAATGCACCTCTTAGAAGCCGCTCTACATAACTCCATCGGTGGCTGCGAAACTTATGCCTTTTTGTTCCTCGTCCATGCCAATGTCGTTGTTCAGGGGGGTTGTGTTGCGAAACCCAATGGTGGCAAGAGAAGTCATGGGTGCCTTCCACTCAGTGTATCACTGCCAAGAAGAAGAGAGCAAAACACTAGGTGGATCTGATCCAGATCGAGCGCTTTTAATGCCCCCCCTACTCTCCCGTCCCTCCCCCACAACTCGACGATCTCCATTGAAGAGGGGGAGGGGGAGTGATCCTTGCGGGTGTGATCACACCAATGTTAATGCACCGGATCCCATCGGAACTCCGCAGTTAAGCGGGCTTGGGCTAGAGTATTACTGGGATGGGTGACCTCCTGGGAAGTCCAAGTGTTGCACCCTCCGCCCCTTTCGCATGACAACGTGGGGAGGGAGCCAATTGATTGAGCGCTTTTAAATCCCTCCCTCCCCCATGCCTCGGTGATATCCATTGAAGAGGGGGAGGGGGAGTGATCCTTGTGGGTGCCATCATACCAGCGTTAATGCAATGGATCCCATCGGAACTCCACAGTTAAGCGGGCTTGGGATAGAGTAGTACTAGGATGGGTGACCTCCCGGGAAGCCCTAGTGTTGCACCCTCCACCCCTTTTGCATAGCTCCATGGGGAGGGAGCCGATGGATCATGCACTTTTAAAGCCCACCCTCCCCTACGGATTAGTGATCCCCATTAAAGAGGGGGAGGGGGAGTGATCCTTGCGGTTGCGATCATACCATCGTTAATGCACTGGATCCCATCGGAACTTCGCAGTTAAGCGGGCTTGGGATAAAGTAGTACTAGGATGGGTTGTGGATAGAGGCTATGTGGGCAGGAAAATAGAGGCTTGCACGTGGTGTCAGATTGGTTGTCAGCGTTGCCCGAGGGTGGGACTTTGGCATACGTAGTTGGTGCCTCGAATGTGATGCACGCCTTTTTGTTCCTCGTTCGGGAAAATGTCATTGTTCTGGGGTCCCGTGTCACGAAACTCAGTGGCAGCACGAGAAGTCATAGGTGCTTTCCACTCTGTGTAGCGCCACCGAGGAGAAGAGAGTGAAACACTGGGTGGATCGGATCCGAATCGAGCCCTTTTAATGGCCCCCATACTCTATCGGCCCTCCCCCATAGCTCGACGATCTCCATTGAAGAGGGGGAGGGGGCGTGATCCTTGCGGGTGTGATCATACTAGTGTTAATGCATTGGATCCCATCAGAACTCCGTAGTTAAGAGTGCTTGGGCTAGAGTAGTATTGGGATGGGTGACCCCCCGGGAAGTCCTAGTGTTGCACCCTACGCCCCTTTTGCATGGCTTCGTGGGGAGGGAACCGCTGCGTCAATGGATCGAGCACTTTTAATCCCCCCCCTCCTCTCCTGGCCCTCCCCCACGCCTTGGTGATATCCATTGAAGAAGAGGAGTAGGAGTGATCCTTGTAGGTGCGATCATACCAACATTAATGCACTAGATCCCATCGGAACTCCGCAGTGAAGCGGGCTTGGGCTAGAGTAGTACTAGAATGGGTGACCTCCTGGGAAGTCCTAGTGTTGCACCCTCCACCCCTTTTGCACGGCTCCATTGGGAGGGAGCTGTGGGGAGGGAGCTAATGGATCGAGCACTTTTAAAGCCCGCCCCCCCCATGACTTGGCGGTCCCTATTAAGGAGGGGGATGGGGAGTGATCCTTGCAGGTGTGATCATACCAGTGTTAATGCACTAGATGCCATTGAAACTCCATAGTTAAGTGTGCTTGGGATAGAGTGGTAGTACCATGGGTGACTTCCCAGGAAGTCCTAGTGTTGCACACTTGACACCTTTTGCACAGCTCCATGGCGAGGGAGCCGATGGATCGAGCACTTTTAAATCCCACCCTCCCCCACGGCTCGGTGATCCACATTGAAGAGGGGAAAGGGGAGTGATCCTTGCGGGTGAGATCATACCAACGTTAATGCACTGGATCCCATCGGAACTCCATAGTTAAGCATGCTTGGGCTGGAGTAGTACTGGGATGGGTGACCACCCGGGAAGTCCTAGTGTTGCACCCTCCCCCCATTTTTGCACAGCTCTGTAGGTAGGGAGGCACGTCGAGCCCCGACTCTCGCGGTTGTGGGCAGAGGCAGCGTGGGCGGGCATCCAGAGGCTTGCATGTGACTCCCAATTGGTTGTCAGCCCTGCTAGAGGCTGGGAGTCTGGCGTATCGAGTTCATGCCTCGAATGTGATGCACTGCTCGGAAGCCGCTCTACGCAGCCTTGCCAGTGGCCGCAAATCTTATGCCTCTTTGTTCCTCATCCGATGAATGTCGTTGTTCCGGGGGCCCGGGTCGCGAGACCCGGCGATGGCACGAGAAGTCGCGGGTGCCTTCCACTCTGTGTAGCACCGTCAGGGAGAAGAGAGCGAAACATTGGGTGGATCTGATCCATATCGAGTGTTTTTAATGGTCCCCCTACTCTATCGGCCCACTCCCACGGTTTGACAATCTCCATTGAAGAGGGGGAGGGGGCATGATCCTTGCAGGAGCGATCATACCAGTGTTAATGCATCCGATCCAATCAGAACTCTGCAGTTAAGCACACTTGGGTTAGAGTAGTACTAGGATGGGTGACCTCCGGGGAAGTCCTAGTGTTGCACCCTCCGCTCATTTTGCATGACTTCGTGGGGAGGGAACCGCCGCATCAATGGATTGAGCGCTTTTAATGGCTCCCGTCTTGTCCTGGCCCTTCCCCATGCCTCGGTGATCTCCATTGAAGAGGGGAAGGGGGAGTGATCCTTGCGGGTGCGATCATACCAGTGTTAATGCACCAGATCCCATCAGAACTCTGCAGTTAAGTGGGCTTGGGCTAGAGTAGTACTGGAATGGGTGACCTCCTGGAAGGTCATAGTGTTGCACCCTCCACCCCTTTTGCATGGCTCCGTGGGGAGGGAGCCGTGGGGAGGAAGCCGATGGATCGAGCGCTTTTAAAGCTCACCCTCCCCCATGGCTTGGTGATCCCCATTGAGGAGGGGGAGGGGGAGTGATCCTTGTGGGTGCGATCATACCAACGCTAATGCACTGGATCCCATCAGAACTCCGCAGTTAAGCACGCTTGGGCTAGAGTGGTACTGGGATGGGTGACCTCCCAGGAAGTCCTAGTGTTGCACACTCCACACCTTTTGCATGGCTCCGTGGCGAGGGATCCAATGGATCCAGTGCTTTTAAAGCTCACCCTCCCTCATGGCTTAGTGATCCACATTGAAGAGGGGAAGGGGGAGTGATCCTTGTGGGTTTGATCATACCAACGTTAATGCACCAGATCCCATCGGAACTCCGCAGTTAAGCACACTTGGGCTGGAGTAGTACTAGGATGGGTGACCTCCAGGGAAGTCCTAGTGTTGCACCCTCCCCCCCTTTTTTCACATCTCTGTGGGTAGGGAGGTGTGTCGAGCCCCGAATCTCGCAGTTGTGGGTAGAGGCAACGTGGGCAGGCATCCAGAGGCTTGTACGCGGCACCAGATCGATTGTCAGAGCTGTTGGAGGTTTGGAGTCTGGCATATCGAGTTCATGTCTCGAATGTGATGCACTGCTCAGAAGATGCTCTACGCAGCACAGCCGGTGGCCATGGAACTTATGCCTCTTTGTTCCTCGTCCAAAAAAATGTCGTTGTTCTGGGGGCCCGGGTCGCGAAACCTGGCGATGACATGAGAAGTCGTGGGTGCCTTCCTCTCTGTGTAGTGCCACCGAGGACAAGAGAGTGAAACATTGGGTGGATCCAATCCATATCGAGCGCTTTTAATGGCCCCCCTACTCTCCCGATCCTCCCCCACAGTTTGACGATATCCATTGAAGAGGGGGAGGGGGCGTGATCCTTGCAGGTGTGATCATACCAGCGTTAATGCACTGGATCCAATCAGAACTCTGTAGTTAAGCGTGCTTGGGTTAGAGTAGTACTAGGATGGGTGACCTCCCGGGAGGTCCTAGTGTTGCACCCTCCTCTCATTTTGTACGGCTCTGTGGAGAGGGAACCACTGCATTGATGGATCAGGCGCTTTTAATGGCTCCCGTCCTCTCTTGGCCCTCCCCCACGCCTCGGTGATCTCCATTGAAGAGGGGGAGGGGGAGTGATCCTTGCGGGTGAGATCATACCATTGTTAATGCACTGGATCCCATCGGAACTTCGCAGTTAAGCGGGATTGGGCTAGAGTAGTACTGGGATGGGTGACCTCAAAGGAAGTCCTAGTGTTGCACCGTCTGCCCCTTTTGCATGATTCCGTGGTGAGGTAGCTGATGGATCGAGCACTTTTAAAGCCCGCCCTCCCCCATGCCTCGGTGATCTCCATTGAAGAGGGGGAGGGGGAGTGATCCTTACGGGTGCGATCATACCATCGTTAATGCACCGGATCCCATAAGAATTCCGCAGTTAAGTGCGCTTGGGCTAGAGCGGTACTGGGATGGGTGACCTCCCAGGAAGTCCTAGTGTTGCACCCTCCACCCCTTTTCCACAGGTCCATGGCAAGGGAGCCGATGGATTGAGTGATTTTAAAGCCCGCCCTCTGCCACGACTTGGTGATCCACATTGAAGAGGGGAAGGGGGAGTGATCCTTGCGGGTGAGATCATACCAACGTTAATGCACTAGATCCCATCGAAACCCAACTGCGACATGAGAAGTCACGGGTGTCTTCCACTCTGTGTACCACCATCGAGGAGAAGAGAGCGAAACACTGGGTGGATCTGATCTAGATTGAGAGCTTTTAATGCCCCCCTGCTCTTCTGTCCCTCCCTTGTGGCTCAATGATCTCCATTGAAGAGGGAGTGGGGGCGTGATCCTTGCAGGTGCGATCATACCAGCGTTAATGCACTGGATCCCATCAGAACTCCACAGTTAAGTGCACTTGGGATAGAGTAGTACTGGGATGGGTGACCTCCCGAGAAGTCCTAGTGTTGCACCCTCCACCTCTTTTGCACGGCTCCATGGGGAGGGAACCGCTGCATTGATGGATCAGGCGCTTTTAATGCCCCCCCTCCTCTCCTGGCCCTCCCCCATGCCTTAGTGATATCCATTGAAGAGGGGGAGGGGGAGTGATCCTTGCAGGTGTGATCATACCAATGTTAATGCACTGGATCCCATCGAAACTCTACATTTAAGTAGGCTTGGGATAAAGTAGTACTTGTATGGGTGACCTCCCGAGAAGTCCTAGTGTTGCACCCTCCACCCCTTTTGCATGGGTCCATGGGGAGGGAGTCGATGGATCGAGCGCTTTTAATGCCTGCCCTCCCCCACGCCTTGGTGATCTCCATCGAAGAGGGGGAGGGGGAGTGATCCTTGAGGGTGCAATCATACCAACGTTAATGCACCAGATCCCATCAGAACTCCGCAGTTATGTGGGCTTGGGCTAGAGTAGTACTGGGATGGGTGACCTCTCGAGAAGTCCTAGTGTTGTACCATCCACCCCTTTTGCACAGTTCCATAGGGAGGGAGCCGATGGATCGAGCGCTTTTAAAGCTTGCCTTGCCCCATGCCTTGGTGATCTACATTGAAGAGGGGGAGGGGGAGTGATCGTTGTGGGTGCGATCATACCAACATTAATGCACTGGATCCCATTGGAACTCCGTAGTTAACCGATCTTGGGCTAGAGTAGTACTGGGATGGGTGACCTCCCAGGAAGTCCTAGTGTTGTACCCTCCGCCACTTTTGCACGGCTCCATGGGGAGGGAGCCAATGGATCGAGCGCTTTTAAAGCCCGCCATCCCCCATGCCTCGGTGATCTCCATTAAAGAAGGGGAGGGGGAGTGATCCTTGCGGGTGTGATCATACCAACGTTAATGCACTAGTGTTGCACCCTCCCCCCAATTTTACAGGGCTCTGTGGGGAGGGAGGCACGTCGAGCCCAAACTCTCGGGGTTGTGGGTATATGCGGCATGGGAAAGCATCCAAAGGCTTGCACCTGACTCCTGATTGGTAGTCAGCATTGCCTGAGGGTGGGAATTTGGAGTACCGAGTTGGTGCCTCGAATGTGATGCACCGCTCGAAAGCCCCTCTATTTCGTTGTTCCTCTTCGGGGTGAATGTCGTTGTTCCAGGGGCTCGGGTCGTGAAACCCAGCAGTGGCATGAGAATTCGTGGGTGCCTTCCACTATGTGTAGCACCATAGAGGAGAAGAGAGAGAAATGCTGGGTGGATCCGATCCAGATCGAGCTCTTTTAATGCCCCCCTTACTCTACTGGCCCTCCCCCGCGGCTCGACAATCTCCATTGAAGAGGGGAAGGGGGCATGATCCTTGCGGATGCGATCATACCAGCGTTAATATACCAGATCCCATCAGAACTCCGTAGTTAAGTGTGCTTAGGCTTGAGTAGTGCTGGGATGGGTGACCTCCCGGGAAGTCCTAGTGTTGCGCCCTCTGCCCCTTTTGCACGTCTTCGTGGGGAGGGAATCGCCACATTGATGGATCAGGTGCTTTTAATGGCCCCCCTCGTCTCCTATCCCTCCCCCACGCCTCGGTGATATCCATTGAAGAGGGGGAGGGGGAGTGATCCTTGCGGGTGCAATCATACCAGCATTAATGCACAAGATCCCATCGAAATTCTGTAGTTAAGCGGACTTGGGCTAGAGTAGTACTAGGATGGGTGACCTCCTGTGAAGTCCTAGTGTTGCAACCTCCGCCCCTTTTGCACAACTTTGTGGGGAGGGAGCCAATGGATTGAGCACTTTTAAAGCCCGCCCTCCCCTATGCCTTGGTGATCTCCATTAAAGAGGGGGAGGGGTAGTGATCCTTGCAGGTGTGATCGTACCAACATTAATGCACCATATCCCATCGGAACTCCATAGTTAAGTGATCTTGGGCTAGAGTACTACTAGGATGGGTGACCTTCCAGGAAGTCCTAGTGTTGCACCCTCCACCCCTTTTGCATGGCTCTGTGGGGAGGGAGGCGATGGATCGAGCGCTTTTAAAGCTCGCCCTCCCCCACGGCTCGGTGATCCCCATTGAAGAGGGGAAGGGGGAGTGATCCTTGAGGGTGTGATCATACCAATGTTAATGCAAAGGATCCCATCGAAACTCCACAGTTAAGCGCACTTGGGCAAGAGTAGTACTGGGATGGGTGACCTCCTGGGAAGTCCTAGTGTTTCACCCTCCACCCCTTTTGCATGGCTCCGTGGGGAGGGAGCTAATGGATCGAGCGCTTTTAAAGCCCACCCTCCCCCATGGCTTGGTGATCCCCATTGAAGAGGGGAAGGGGGAGTGATCCTTTGGGTGCGATCATACTAGCGTTAATGCACTAGATCCCATCGAAACTCTGTAGTTAAGCGTGCTTGGGATAGAGTAGTACTGGGATGGGTGACCTCCCAGGAAGTCCTAGTGTTGCACCCTCCGCCCCTTTTGCACAGCTCCATGGGGCGGGAATCGCGACATTGATGGATTGGGCGCTTTTAATGGCCCCCCTCCTCTCCTGGCCCTCTCCCATGCCTCGATGATCTCCATTGAAGAGGGGTAGGGGAGTGATCCTTGCAGGTGTGATCATACCAGCATTAATGCACTCGATCCCATCGGAACTCCACAGTTAAGCAGGCTTGGGCTAGAGTAGTGCTGGAATGGGTGACCTCCCAGGAAGTCCTAGTGTCTCACCCTCCAAACCTTTTGCACGGCTCCATGGGGAAGGAACCGATGGATCAAGTTCTTTTAAATCTCTCCCTCCCCCATGACTCGATGATCCCCATTGAAGAGGGGGAGGGGTTGTTATCCTTGCAGGTGCGATCATACCAACATTAATGCACCGGATCCCATCAGAACTCTGCAATTAGGTGCACTTGATCTAGAGTGGTACTAGGATGGGTGACCTCTTAGGAAGTCCTAGTGTTGCACCCTCCACCCCTTTTGCACAACTCCGTGGGGAGGGAGTCGATGGATCGAGTGCTTTTAAATCCCACCCTCCCCCATGGCTCAGTGATCGCCATTGAAGAGGGGGAGGGGGAGTGATCCTTGCGGGAGAGATCATACCAACATTAATGCACCGAATCCCATCGAAACTCCGCATTTAAGCATTCTTGGGCTAGAGTAGTACTGGGATGGGTGACCTCCCGGGAATTCCTAGCATTGCACCCTGCCACCCTTTTTTCATGGCTCTGTGGGGAGGGAGGCGTGCCAAGCCCCGAATGTCGTGGTTGTGGGCAGAGGCGGTGCAGGCGGGCATCTAGAGGCTTGCACACGGCACTGGATTGGTTGTCAGCGCTGACCGAGGGTGGGACTCCACTGTACTGAGTTCATGCCTCGAATGTGAAGCTGCTCTAAGAAGCACTGTCAGTGGCCGCATAACTTACGCCTTTTTGTTCCTCGTCCAGGAAAATGTCGCTGTTTCGGGGGCTCGAGTCGTGAAACCTAGTGATGGTACAAGAAGTCACGGGTGCCTTCCACTCTATGTAGCACCGCCGAGGAGAAGAGAGCAAAATGTTGGGTGGATCTGATCCGGATCAAGCGCTTTTAATGGCCCCCCTACTCTCCTGACCGTCCCCCATGGCTCGACGATATCCATTGAAGAGGGGGAGGGGGCGTGATCCTTGCGGGTGTGATCATACCAACTTTAATTCACTGGATCCCATCAGAACTCCATAGTTAAGGGCACTTGGGATAGAGTAGTACTTGGATGGGTGACCTCCCTGGATGTTCTAGCATTGCACCCTCCGCCCCTTTTGCACAGCTCCGTGGGGAGGGAGTTGCCATGTCGATGGATCGAGCACTTTTAATGTCTCCCCTCCTCTCCTGGCCCTCCCCCATGCCTTGGTGATCTCCATTGAAGAGGGGGAGGGGGAGTGATCCTTGCAGGTGTGATCATACCAGCGTTAATGCACCAGATCCCATTGGAACTCCGCAGTTAAGTTAGCTTAGGCTAGAATAGTACTGGAATGGGTGACCTCTCGGGAAGTCCTAGTGTTGCAACCTCTGCCCCTTTTGCATAGCTTCGTGGGGAGGGAGCCAATGGATTGAGTGCTTTTAAATCCCACCCTCCCCCACGGCTTGGTGATCCCCATTGAGGAGTGGGAGGGGGAATGATCCTTGCAGGTGCGATCATACTAGCATTAATGCACTGGATCCCATCAGAACTCCGCAGTTAAGTGCGCTTGGGATAGAGTGGTACTGGGATGGGTGACCTCCTAGGAAGTCATAGTGTTGCACACTCTGCCCCTTTTACACGGCTCCATGGGGAGGAAGTCGATTGATCGAGAAATTTTAAAGCCCGCCCTCCCCCACGGATCGATGATCCACATTGAAGAGGGGAAGGGGGAGTGATCCTTGCAGGTGAGATCATACCATTGTTAATGCACGGGATCCCATCAGAACTCTGCAGTTAAGCATGATTGGGCTGGAGTAGTACTGGGATAGGTGACCTCCCGAGAATTCCTAGTGTTGCACCCTCCCCCCCTTTTTGCATGGCTCTGCGGGTAGGGAGGCCCCCCGATCCACGACTCTCACGGTTGTGGGTAGAGGTGTCGTGGGTTGGCATCCAGAGGCTTGCATGTGGTGTCGGATCGGTTGTCAATGCTGTCAGAGGCTGGGAGTCTGGCGTACCAAGTTCATGCCTCGAATGTGATGCACCGCTCGGAAGCCGCTCTATATAGCACCGCAGGTGGCCGCAGAACTTATGCCTCTTTGTTCCTAGTCCGACCGAATGTCGTTGTTCTGGGGGCCCAGGTCGCGAAACTCAGCAACGAACTGAGAATCCGCAGGTGCTTTCCGCTCTATGTAGCACCCCCGAGGAGAAGAGAGTGAAACATTGGGTGGATCCGATCCATATCGAGCGCTTTTAATGGCCCCCCTACTCTCTCGGCCCTCCCCCACGGTTCAACGATCTCCGTTGAAGAGGGAGAGGGGGCGTGATCCTTGCGGGTGTGATCATACCAGCGTTAATGCACCAGATCCAATAAGAACTCTGCAGTTAAGTGCACTTGGGTTAGAGTAGTACTAGGATGGGTGACCTCCTGGGAAGTCCTAGTGTTGCACCCTCCACTCATTTTGCATGGCTCCGTGGGGAGGAAACCGTCGCATCGATGGATCGAGCGCTTTTAATGGCCCTTGTCCTCTCTTGTCTCTCCCCCATGCCTTAGTCATATCCATTGAAGAGGGGGAGGGGGAGTGATCCTTGCAGGTGCGATCATATCAGTGTTAATGCACCAGATCCCATCGGAACTTCGCAGTTAAGAGGGCTTGGGCTAGAGTAGTACTAGGATGGGTGACCTCTTGGGAAGTCCTAGTGTTGCACCCCTTGCCCCTTTTACACAGCTTCGTGGGGAGGGAGCAGATGGATCAAGCACTTTTAAAGCCTGCCCTCCCCCATGCCTCAGTGATCTCCCTTGAAGAGGGGGAGGGGGAGTGATCCTTGTGGGTGCGATCATACCAGCGTTAACGCACCAGATTCCATCAAAATTCCGTAGTTAAGTGCACTTGGGCTAGAGTGGTACTAGGATGCGTGACCTCCCAGGAAGTCCTAGTGTTGTACCCTCCACCCCTTTTGCATGACTCTGTGGCAAGGGAGCCGATGGATCGAGCGCTTTTAAATCCCACCCTCCCCCACGTCTCTGTGATCCACATTGAAGAGGGGAAGGGGGAGTGATCCTTGTGGGTGAGATCATACAAATGTTAATGCACTAGATCCCATCGAAACCTGGCTGCGACATGAGAAGTCACGGGTGTCTTTCGCTTTGTGTACCACCACCGAGGAGAAGAGAGCGAAACGCTGGGTGGATCTGATATGGATTGAGCGCTTTTAATGGCCCCCCTACTCTCCCGTCCCTCCCCCACGGCTCGATGATCTCCATTGAAGAGGGGGCAGGGACGTGATCCTTGTGGGTGCTATGATACCAGCGTGAATGCACCGAATCCCATCAGAACTCTGTATTTAAGTGCACTTGGACTAGAGTAGTACTGGGATGGGTGACCTCCCGGGAAGTACTAGTGTTGCACCCTCCGTCTCTTTTGCACGGCTCCGTGGGGAGGGAAACACCGTATCGATGGATCAAGCTCTTTTAATGCCCCCCCTCCTCTCCTGGCCCTCCCCCATGTCTCGATGATCTCCATCTCCAGTGATCCTTGCGGGTGTGATCATACCAGCGTTAATGCACCAGATCCCATTGGAACTCTACAGTTAAGCGGGCTTGGGATAGAGTAGTACTGAGATGGGTGACCTCCTGGGAAGTCCTAGTGTTGCACCGTCCACCCCTTTTGCATGACTCCATGTGGAGGGAGCCGATGGATCGAGCGCTTTTAAAGCCTGCCCTCCCCCACACCTCAGTGATCTCCATTGAAGAGGGGGAGGAGGAGTGATCCTTGTGGGTGTGATCATACCAACGTTACTGCACTGGATCCCATCGGAACTAGGCAGCTAAGCGGGCTTGGGCTAGAGTAGTACTGGGATGGGTGACCTCCTGGGAAGTCCTAGTGTTGCACCATCCACCCCTTTTGCATGGATCTATGGAGAGGGAGCCAATGGATCGAGTGCTTTTAAATCCGACGCTCCCCCATGGCTCGGTGATCCCCATTGAAGAGGGGGAGGGGGAGTGATCCTTGCGGTTGTGATCATACCATCTTTAATGCATCAGATCCCATCGGAACTCCACAGTTAAGCGGGCTTCGGCTAAAGTAGTACTGGGATGGGTTGTGGGCAGAGGCGGCATGGGCAGGCATCTGGAGGCTTGCACGCAGTGCCATATCGGTTGTCAGCGCTGCCCGAAGTTGGGACTCCAGTGTACCTAGTTGGTTCCTCGAATGTGATGTGCCGCTCAAAAGTCGCTCTATGCAGCATCGATGGTGGCCGCGGAACTTACGCCTTTTTGTTCCTCATTTGGGCGAATGTCATTTTTCCAGGGGACCGAGTCACGAAACTTGGTGGCAACACGAGAAGTCGCGGGTTCCTTCCGCTCTGTGTAGCACTGTCGAGGAGAAGAGAGCAAAACGTTTTGTGGATCTGATCCGGATCGAGCACTTTTAATGGCCCACCTACTCTACCGGCCCTCCCCCACGTCTCGACGATCTCCATTGAAGAGGGGGAGGGGGCGTGATCCTTGTGGGTGCGATAATACCAGTGCTAATGAACCGGATCCCATCAAAACTCTTTAGTTAAGTATGCTTGGGCTAGAGTAGTACTGGGATGGGTGACCTCCCAGGAAGTCCTAGTGTTTCACCCTCCACCCCTTTTGCACAGCTCCATGGGGAGGGAACCGCCGCCTCGATGGATCGAGCACTTTTAATGGCCCCTCTCCTCTCCTGGCCCTCACCCATGCCTCGGTGATCTCCATTGAAGAGGGGGAGGGGGAGTGATACTTGTGGGTGTGATCATACCAATGTTAATGCACCGGATCACATCGAAACTCCACAGTTAAGTAGGCTAGGGCTAGAATAGTACTGGGATGGGTGACCTCCCGGGAAGTTCTAGTGTTGCACCCTCCACCCCTTTTGCATGGCTTCGTGGGGAGGGAGCCAATGGATCAAGTGCTTTTAAAGCCCGCCCTCCCCCATGGCTTAGTGATCCCCATTGAGGAGAGGGAAGGGGAGTGATCCTTGCGGGTGCGATCATACCAGCGATTGGCGTTGGAAGTCACTTTTGGATTACAGCAGGAGCAGAGCCTGATGCCTATCAGTTTATGTCATGAATAATTTAATGGAGTGATCGAATCGATAGAGACTCAAGAAGATATCACTCTAACTCAGAAAATCGGTCTTGGTATGTAGAAAAACAAAAGAGGTCTTGATCTAACTTCCGTCAGTGAGTTGATTATAAAATGAACAGATGGAAGACTTAGTGAGATGAGTGAGCAAGAATGCTTTGGGCATCAGGCCTTTCAACAACTTGAAGAGGAAAAACTCAGAATACAAGATCATCTTGGTTCATAGTTTTGAGGAACTGAAGGGTGACTTGACTGGATCTTCCAATTCCAAATCATTCAACGTTGAGAAAATACAAGAACTGATTAGGAACAATACAATTATTATAGTGATCCATCATACATCATCCTATAACAGTGCAACTCGATCGGATCCTCCAATTCCGATCTGTTCTAACACAGTGTACGCAGAGAGATGGAAAGAGGCTGACATTCATAAGGCAAGAAGTCTCAAATGCCAATACATAACTAGAGCAACCAGTGCTTCATCAAAACTTTACAATCGAAAGCCTAGCTCAACCATCTATACCTCTAAAAATACAAAAAAAACTAAGTACATATACTCAGAAAAATTCGCCCAACAGAGGCGTGGCGTCCCTTCAGTTAGTCTCAGATGAAAATCCTTCATCAGACACCACCTTAACTATGCATGGCTCTTGAAAGGGGGGTAGCTGAGCCATTAAATGCTGAGCTAGTGTGTGCAAACTTTTCTGGTTAGTTGAGGACTCGACATGGCTTCTTTGAGAAAAACCAACACACAAGACCATCTCAGGCCGACTGCCTGCCGGATCCTCGATACCTTACAATTAATGAGTGAGGAGAGGTTTCAACCACCTCCTCCCACCTCCATTTACTCCTAGCAGGAACCAGGGTTGAGACCAAGTCGGACTGGAACCTGGAGATCGCGACGATCCCTTCTGTAGCTAAACCTATCTATTTTGGCCCTTTCTCACAACTCCTTCTATTTCCTCAAGTGACCATGGGCAGTGACCCTACACTTATCCTTAAGGGTGCTTTCGGCACTTTGCATCTCATGAATGGGAGGAGGCTAGTCCTTGTGCTTCAAAGTCGTGATGCGCAAAGAGGCGATAGAGCGTAATCGTGCACCACGTGCCCCTCTCTGATCAGACGACCCTGAACATCTTGGCAATAATGTGGGCCCAAATCCCGAACGCCTTCGACACTTCACGTCTCGGGGATCCCGGTTGCAGAGGAAAAGTGTTTCAAGGTCACGATGGGTGAAGATGCGATAGAGCTCGATCGTGTGCCATGTGCTCCTCCGGGATGGATGGTCTGGATCATTTCGGTGAGATTGCGGGGCCGATTCCTATGCTAAACATGGCGCAACTCCATTGGCCTCAAATTTCCGCTGACTGATGATCTTCTCCATCGATCAATCCTCGCCACTAAATACTGGATCCGATCGCCTACTTGCAATTTGTACCTGAAATGGATTTTATGCACTGCACAGTGCGCTCATGGCTGTGACCTTGGACAAAATGCATATGTTAGGTTCTTTAAGCCCCATTTCTTCGCATTTACACCACGGACTTGGATCTTGGAGAGAAAACACCCCCTTGCAAGAATTTTCACTAACACCAGCATTAATGCACCGGATCCCATCGAAACACTGCAGTTAAGCGCACTTGGGCTAGAGTAGTACTGGGATGGGTGACCTCTTGGGAAGTCCTAGTGTTGCACCCTCTGCCTCTTTTGCACAACTCCGTGGGGAGGGAACCATCGCGTCAATGGATTGGGCAATTTTAATGGCCCCCCTCCTCTCCTGGACCTCCCCCACTCCTCAGTGATCTCCATTAAAGAGGGGGAGGGGGAGTGATCCTTCCAGGTGTGATCATACCAGCGTTAATACACAGGATCCCATACGAACTCCACAGTTAAGCGGGCTTGGGCTAGAGTAGTACTGGGATGGTTGACCTCCCGGGAAGTCCTAGTGTTGCACCCTCCACCCCTTTTGCACGGCTCTGTGGGGAGGGATTGTAGCACACCTTTTCTACTACTTTGTTTAATCGCTCTTAAAGGAAGACTGTTACATGTCAAAATTGCTAAGTATTGCATTGTCCCTGTCAATCATCGTAAGTGTCGCATCTTCCCTGCAACTTTCGCAAGTGTCGCAAGTTGACTACTACTGTCGTAAATGATGGTCGGGCATAATGTCATGATAACGACACTAAGGAAGCACTTATGACACCTCATATGACCGATTTGAAGAGAAAGAACTGATCCACTGGAATCAAAGAACTTTTAACACCTGAAAGAAGACCTGAGATAGTGGTTTGGAAGGGGAATGCCCCTCTAATACTGCTAGAGAAGCGCTGGCGCCCCTACACCATAATCCAGAAGCATTATAACTCTCTTCAGCCCTTCTGGAGGAGCGCTTCTCACCTTAAGAGCACTGGCACTTTCCCAAGGCACATCAGGAGTGTTATAACGCTCTGATACCCCTTTTGGGGGAGCGCTCCCTATTCTGGGTCAATTGTTAGCCCGTTGAGTCGAATGAGGAGGAGAACATTCTAGATTAGAAGGCAGTTGTGCTCGAATTCTTGGTTTCATCAAAGATCCCTGATCCAAGGAGATGGTTCCTAACTGTTTCTAAACATAACTCAAGAGGTTAAGCCTTTCCCAACCTATATAAACAGGCTCTATGATGGTGGAAAGGGAGGAAGAACTGAACATATGAAACTTATGATCTTGGAGGAAACTGACAGTCAGCCAAAGAGAAGTGATCAGTGAAGCTGCTGTTATCCAGGTTGTGGATCTTTCAGGCAAGGGTTGGATGAAGAGGACTTGACAAAGTTGTCGCATTCGCATCTACGATTGTAAGCACTACTGTCGTCATTCTCATTAATATGACACGCTTGGCCTGTTTCTTTCTAGTTTGTGTCTGATACTACATGAACTTATCATTTATTGATAGATCTGTTTTCAGGCTAATGTCAATAGAGTAGGAAGTGGTCGTATCTTGTTTTGTCCACAGAAATCAGCGATGAGAAAAAGGATTGGAGCGCAACTCGGAGCGTGCAGGGACAAACGTCGATTAAAAGGTACTTTTGTTATTTTCCCTTCTCATGCATTAGGCTTAGATAGATTTGAAAGGAAGTCAATGTCCATGTTAAGCATTTTTCTGTCTAGGGTTAAGGTCAAGCTCTAGAGGTCGATCTACTTGTCCGTAGGCAGATTTTCCTACAACAGAAACTGGCGACTCCACTGGGGAGATAGCCTCAAATCGAAACCTCTTGTTTTGGTTTTTTCTCCTCATTGACCTTGTTCTGCCCTTTGATTGTTTCAGACCTGGTTGTCCCTTCTTTGATTAATTTCATGAGCTGATTGGCTCCTTGTCCCATCATACTCAACATCCTTGTCAAGTTGGAACTTCAATTTTTGAATTTTCTTGACATTTCTAGAACTTTTAGACCCTGGCGCCCCTGAGTTAGTGTTATCAGAGCGCCAGCGCTTTTTGTAGCTTTACACAGAGTGCTATAACGCTCTTTTCCCTTGGCAATAGAGCGCTAGCCTCCTTTGGCCCAGAAAACTTCAAAATTTGCATTTTTTTGGATTTTTGCCTCTGTGTTCTTCTACTGAGTCATTTAGTGAGTCAATTTGTCTTCCTCTTAGCTTTGACATCTAATATTTTTGAAGAATAAACACCTTGTTGTTTGGATCTTGCAGCCTTCTTCACTATTTTTCATTAGGTTTTCCCTGTTGAGTGAAATTTGAGATTTATGCATTATTCTTCTCTCCTCATCAGTTGAGTAAAAAACCT
>ML832192.1:22825-53241 GCA_009831015.1 Picea engelmannii | reverse complement strand
GGTATATATATATATATATATATATATATATATATATATATATATATATATATATATATATTTTTGGCTCATAATCCATTACAATGTATTACAAAAACCTTGACCCTAATGTCATTAGGTCTTCCATGCATGCACGCGTGTTGCTCTTCCTTCCAGCTGTCGCTTTCCTCGTGCATGCCCTTCATCCCAAAATAGCCTTTCTTTCTGATTCGTCCTGCTTCCAACACGGGGACATTGATTCTATTGAGAAACCTAGATGGATAGGACATAAGCCTAAGTTCCCTTGTAATATTTTCAAGGGATATCACCTTACTCATGTGTGCCATGGTATTCTAGAGGTACAAAGATTGTGGTCCTTATCTGCAAGATCTTCTGATTCTGAGTCTTCTTCGGTTTCCCAGCAATCTGTTCAACCTTTGATTGATGAAGTGGTCATTCCAATGCAATATTCGTCCAATCCCACTCCTCTTTTGAGGGTTTATGTGCCTTTAGACCTTTTTTTCTCGCAATGTATTCAGACAGTGGTTGAGAAATTGGTCACGTCAATGCAATCGTTGATCAATCCCACTCCTCATTTGGGGGATTATGCACCTACATACCATGTTTTCATGCAACCTACTCAGCCATTGGTTGAGAAAGTGGTCGTGCTTATGAAATCTTAGGTTGATCCCACTCTTCTCTTGGAGAGTGTCGAGTCTACCAAAGTGGTCACGCCAATGCAATATTTGGTTAATCCCACTCTTCTGATGGGGAGTGATGTGTCTACCAACTATATTTTTTAGCATTTCCAGTTTAGTACCTTCAAAACAAGGGGGAATTCTGCTCACTTTGAGTACAGTACCCCCTCCAAGTCCTAGGATGGTTTATTTTTATTGGAATGACATTTTTGAGCTTCACCTTCCTTCTTATGCACCCTTTCAAATAAGGGTTAAATTTAATTCAAAAACAATTACCAATGTATTGTGGATGAAGGAGCCTCCATAAGTATTTTATCCTCCTGGGATTGGAAAGCTTTGGGTTCTCAAGAGCTTGTGTCTACTTCGCATGAGCTGTTGGATTTTGATAGACCTCCTAGTGAATATTTGGGGATTCTTCCTTAGTTTCCTATCTTGTTAGGTGGGAAGACTATCCTTGTCGATGTTATAGTGGTGCAAGTCCCGTTAGATTTCAATATGCTTCTTGGGTGTGATTATGTATATGCTATGAACGTTGTGGTATATACACTCTTCTGGGTGATGCATTTCCCTCACAATGGAAATATTGTCACTATCAACCAATTGTCCTCTGATAACCACCATCCTAGTTCAACATTAGTTCAAGATGCCTCGTTATATGTTCTTAGTGTTCATGTAGACTCTAACCCACTACAGGTAAATTATGTGGGACCTTATCCTCGATTTTTGGTTGCTTCTAAGAAGGAACTTGTGAAATCATGTTTCCCTTCTCAAGACATGGTCTCAACAATTGATTAGTTTTTCTATCTAATGGGGGTGTGGGATCCCTTGCTTCCCCCTTTTGGTACAAGTGATCTTGACTTTCCTTTTGAGTGTAATCTCATTTTTTGTAGATCCTCAAGCCCTTGTGCTTGTGATTCTTCATTGATAGACTTTGTCAGTCCTAGCTAGAACCCCCATCATCATATGGAGTATGGTCTGTGTACTTCAGTCTTTGGTACTGTCGACCCTCCTTGTTCGTGTTATTTCTCGGATATTGAATTGCCTTCTGATGAGACTATCCTTGAAGCCATGACTATGGATTATATATCGTGGGAAGACTTACATCGTGGTTTATGTTTTCTCCCTTTTGGGATACTTTTCAGGTTGACTACTGAAGAGACTCTTGGTCAGAGCGTACTAGCAAGCTCTACCTGAACATGTACCGTGCATGAGTCATAAGGATATGCAGTATCTTGTACCATATTGTACAGTCCAAGTTTTTTTGTTTTCAAGTTTTGTATTTAGTAGCACCTCTTATTTTCTAAATTTTCCATCTATATTGGATTTATTAAATTTTGGATGAGTGTTTTTGGCCTTATATGCATGATCATGGAGATATTTTTCTTTGAAACTTTTTCATCGTATCAATATGTTCTAATAGGTATTGACCTCAAAACTAGCATATAGGTTATATTTTTCCCTACTTGCATTTTTTCGTTATCTGTTTCCTAGTTCTTTTGGCCTTAGGTTCGACCCCATTGAATTGTGACACTAACCTTCCTTATTGATAAGTATTTTGTAGTTTATGTGGTAGATCCCTCCTTCTATGGGCATCCTAGTTAGAGCCTTTTTTTTTCCATTTGGTGCCCATGCCGAAGTACTTCATAGGCACGAGAGTCCTATTTATTCCCACCATGACTTTTTGTTGAAGCCTCATCCTTCTTCTTCATCATTTTTCTATCCTATACCCATGGGACTCCCCTAGAGCATGGTTCGTCTTCTTTCAAGCTCACTTAAACTATTAAAGTGACATATAGCAAGAGAATATATATCCTTTTCAGCCTCGTTTGGATTACATACGAAAAGGATCCCCCCCAGAGTCTTCTTTAAACTCTCTTCATACTCCCTAAAATTGAAAATATTTCTGAGCGGTTTTGTTTCCCTTAATGCTCGCCAAAGTAAAATTTGAAGGCACATATGGTGGACGCTAATTTATCCCTTTTCAGTTTGGATGGATAATTTTAAGAAAAATGTACACCCTAGGAGCTATGGTTCGCTAGGAGAGTGCTCTCAGGTGTAAGTTTAATCCTTTTTCGGTCCTAAGGGACTAAATTTGTGAAAAAGGGCCACTCTCTCTGGTTTTGGTTTATCACTTTTTCAGGTCTTGGAGATTATTTACGAAAAAGGAAACCCCCTGGAGTCTTCTTTAATCCCTTTTCAGACTCCTTAAATAGGAAAAGATCATCAAGTGACCTTGTTTCTTTCACACTCATTAATTGGTCCAAAAAGAACATCTATTTGGCATAAGTTTAACCCTTTTTATGCCAATGGATTATCTAGGAAAGAGGTACACCTCAGGAGACATGTATCGCTAGGAGATTTCTCCTAAGTTATGTTTTATAATTTTTCGGGATCAGGGAATTAAATTTATGAGAAAGGATGAGGGAGTCCATAGTTAAGCTCTTTTCAGACTCCTTAAAATTGAAAATATAGCCAAGTGATCTTGTCTCTATCACACTCATTAAAATGGTTTTGAAGAGACGTCTTTTCGATATAAGTTTACCCCTTTTCTGGACCGATTGAACTATGTATGAAAAGGAGTACTCTGGCCCCAATGACCAGAAGAGTTCTCCTTGGTATGATTTTATTCTTTTTCGGGCCATGGAGACTAAACTTACAAAAAAAACCACTTTGGATTCTTCTTTTACTAGTTTTTAAGACTCTGTAAATGTGAAAAACCACTGAGCTTACCTTCTCTAGGCTCGTAAAACTTTACATTGAAGGAGGATCATTGTTTCAATCCATCATCGCATTGCATGTCTCACTCTTTCATCTTTGGCCTACTGTCGGCTCCATTTTTTTGTTTCTAAACTTTTAGAGAATTCCTTAGGTGTAGGCCTTGTAGCATTTTTCCTTTGCGTTTTGAAACCCTGACCCGTGGAGGAATTTTCCTGAGTGTCCATATCCTTCACAAGTCTCCTTTCATTGAGCATCAGTCTGTTCCATGCACTTGGAACTAGTTTTCTTCCCCAAAACACTTGTTCCTCCTTTGTAACGTAACATCCTTTTATTATTTTTCAAGCTCATTAAATATGTGAAAAAGACAAAAAAAATTAAATATTCCAAAAAGAGGGGACATGAAAACATTTTTTTTTCCTGGAAGCAATCTATTCACCCTTGGATAGAGCACATCCTTCAGTTTGTTCTGCAAAGCACTGGGATTTAGTATGGACTTAGGAATTTTTTCTCGTTACATAGAGTTGTGTCCTCCTCCATTTAGTTACTCTTCCAAACATATGGATATTTTGTGGTTCTTCATGTGTCACAGACTTATGTCAATAACATGTTTCCTAAAACTTTTCATATGTTGTTCTCTTGTCCAAGGGAAAGTCTTACAATCTTATTCATCCTTTCTGTAATAATTATCTTGACCTTCATGAGTCATCCATCTCGAGAGTCTTGTCAAGTCCACATTCAGAATCAATGAAGTTTCATGCTTGATGTTTGAGATCCTCCAATATTTTCATGATGGCTTGTCGAAGACCTCAGGGTAGTGAGTCTTACACTCCTATTCTAATCCTACCTTATTTTTGAATATCTTGAAGACATTTCTCGAGTCATGAAGATATTATCTCTATCTATAGGCATTGATGCCTCCTGAAGATTCATATGACATTGTTTTTGTATATCTTCTGATGATTTTGAGATGTAGATTCATTGTGTATTATTCACGGATACGATTTTTATTGGCATACATATTAGTCATGTATTCATGATTACTATATATGACATGGATTTGCAGTGTACTTGATTGGTAGCCATGCTTAGTTTATCCTGAGCATGGGTATGCCCACCTCGGTGATTATTATTATTCTTTTGCAGATGATACACTCACGAATACTCGTATGTATCACTCGACTCGATGCCTTTCCCACTTTATTAAAGATGTTGTAATGTATTTCAACCATCAGTTTCTCTTCTGACCTTACACATTAAGGGGCATCTGTTATAGCTCAAAATGCCACTACTATGCATTTCTGACATTGGCCTACTCATTCACACATTTTCCAACCATTGTTGTTGAGTTTCCTTTTAAAAAACACATTTTTGTGTGGTGTACGTGCCCTGCTACATATGTAGTGTGCGTACATACGCTAGATGCATACCTGACAACCCGTGTATACTCTAAAAAAATTTGCACTTTCGGGTGGAGTTTACGGACTATGTTAGGTTGTATAACCATTTTACCTCTTGTATCCCTTATGACAATGGATTAACTATATTTTATCCATATAAAAGGGCCCTATGGGGGTCATTTGGACATATGAAAGAAGAGGCAAGTGAACTCTGCCAAAATTTATCTCCCTATCATTCCAAGCCCTGCATCATATTCTGAGTTTTCACCCTCAACATTCCCAACCATCCATCCACCTTATACAATTCATTCATTTTCCATATATTGGAATGTTGGTTGTGAGGATATCACATTGGGAATGGTGCACTTGGATTCAAGGTAGAGGAACCCAGACGAGGTTTGTGGAACGACGTCAGCAAGATTGAGGTTGTAACTTTCCATCTTATTATTAATAAAAGAGAAACTTCTTGTCCCAAATATTTATGTCTTTATGTTTGTATTTATGGATGGTTTTCATTAATATCTAACCCTTTATATGATCATGGTAGTTATCCATATGTTTTTATATTATGTTCTTTAAAGTTGTTTTAGGCCATCATTGGGAGGATGCCTGCAACCAGGAGTGAACAATGACAGGAAGGGATCTACTGCAGAAGGAAGGACTTAAGGTAAATAATTTTATCCTCTCTCTCTTCCCTTAATTATCATTAGGTCTTGTTGGATTTGGGTAGAATAGAATCATTTATGTCTTTTAAGGTGTCATGACACTGCCTAGTTGCTAGACCTAGATTAGGGGGATTTTCCCCATAAAAGTTTAGGTACATTTTGGGATACCACAAACCATCGTCTCAAATGAAGATAGTTGGTTCCTCAACACATTCCGGTCGATCCTATAGTCATTGTTGGACACCAATATCACCAAATCCACTTCCTTCCACCCACAAACAAATGGACAAACCGAGGTTGTCAACCAGATGATCGTACATATCATGTGCATGTACAATTCCAAGCATCCCCGCACATGGGATAAGAGTATTCCCTGTGTTCATCTCAACTACAACAGATCCATACATAGCTCAAATGGAAATAGACCCATTAGGTGGGGTTGGGATTTCAACCATTGGGTCCCATGGATGTTACACTACCCCTTGCGACCACCCAGGAAGAGTTGTCCCATGCTCAAACTGAAGCTGAAAAAGTTACCCGATTCATTGAGCGGATCCAACACATCCGCCAACAGGTTTTGCATATTTTACAAAATTCCAATGCCAAGTACAAGTAGTGCCATGATCAACATCAGGTGCCACACAAGTTTCAGGTGGGAGATAAAGTTTGGTTGCAGTTGCAGAAAGAACTCCTTATAGGACCCCATCATAATCTGTGTCCACTCTGATATGGACCTTATACTGTCACCAAGGTTGTGAGTGATAATTATTTTGAGATCAACATTCCCACCTTCCTTGGCTTGCACCCAATGTTTAATGTGGACCTCCTTTTTCCATATTTTCCACCATTATTGGACACCTCAGAGGTAGTAGAATAGTTGACACCAACGGAGCTCAACCCTGAATACATGGAATAGGCATCCACTGATCATATCATGGATACATGGTTCGATGGAATTTCCAATAAAAAATCCATCTTTATCGAGTTGTCAAAGAAGGGAAAATCCTACACCAAGGCAAGTGGCTCACCTGGGGCCAAATTCATTAGAAATTTCCCCATCTGATGGGGGAACTCAATGCAATGGAGACCATTTATTCCTAAGGGGGAAGGATTGATCCAGGTGGATATTTTTGGACACCCACCTATTTCAACTGGCTCACATACAAATTTCATCTTGGCATTTTCAGTTTTCATTTTGGCTATTTTTTTTCTACATTTTCAGGTCCTAAACTTTTGGGGTCATTTTGAGGCCGTAAACAACGTTTTTTGGGTATTCCGCAGTCACATTGTTGACAAAGTCAAAGTGTGATGGAATAATGTGTATTCCTCAAATATACATTTCCAATGGGCTATCTTGCACCTAAAACAGAGATCGTATGAAAAATTTACAACCCTGGGAAGTTGATGTACCAACTTACCCCAACGGGGCCCACATGACTTTTGGATCTTCGTCTCCTAGGGTTAGGTTTTTGGATGTCTATGATTTTGGCATTCATGTTTGATGTAAAATTTCCTTTGGAGCCTCTTTGGAATCATCTTCTTGCAAATGAGCGCAATCATCACATCTCTTCTCATAGATAAGTTGCAACCATTCTAGCAAGCTTGTTTCAATTTTCATTTTACAGTTTCAACATATTTATTTATTGAATAGAATCCAAGTTTTACTGTATCTCTTTTATTTTTCATTGTATCTCTATGTTAATAATATAAATTCGTAGTCATTTCATTCTACTGATAAAATCCAGATCAGATAGTGCCTAGCCTTTTACTCCAATAGACAAGTAAAAGCATCCACAATTCCACCAAAGAGAGATAGAGTGAATTTCCCAAGTAGGGTGAACATTTCATCCAACAGAGTATGTAATTCTCAAGCACATGATCCAAAAATGAGAGTGAAATGACCTTTATTTATACAAGGTCATCTAACCCTAATTTTCCACTTTACAAGTCAAGAACAAAATAGAAAGAGAGTCGACCTTCTAATTTGCCTTTTTCATTTTACAAATAACAAAATAACATTAAATTAAAACCCTTAAAGGGTAATGTCATGCTCTAAAGGGTGATGTTAGGCCTCCAAGAGAGACGTTGAGTCTCTAGGTGAAATTCGTTGGGCCTCCAAAGGCCATGTGTCACCTCGTCATATGCTAGAGTGACTCGCAATACATCTCTCTCCATCAAAATACATCACATCACCACCACCATCATCAAAACCCATCAAAACCCCATCACGAAAGGTGATGTCAAGGGATAGGATAAAATGTCATAGGCCTCCCAAGTCCAATGTTCAGGTTCAATGGGCCTTAGTGTGATCATCTCATGTTGTCCAAGTGCCTCCAAAGGAAACATTCATCTTCCCAAATGTGCAATGAGTGGGAGTGCATCATCCAACCTATGGGATTCAAGCCCCTATGAAGGTCTGAGTGACCTAGTTCCTCCATGGAAAATATTTCATCTGGCAAAGTCCTACAAAGATAAACAAGTACACCCTCCAAGGGTCCACAGGTCACATGTATAATGTCAAGTAATCCATATCTAATCAAATAACCACCCAAACATGTGCATCAAATCCCCTCTTTTCAAAATAAACAAATGTTCAAAGACCTTATACAACTTTCCAAATTTAGGTATGGGAGGGTTGTCATGGTGCCCTATTTGGTAAGTCATTCCCCAAGTCAAGGAGTGTTTCCCAAGAATACCCTCTCTAAGTCATTTAAAAGAGTATGAGGTGGATGGGGGTGTGACTTTTTGGCATGGGATTTCTTGATATATAAGGGTTCATATTGTCTCATTTAAGGGTGCCTTTGTAGAGGGTGTATTGCATCCTTCTTTGAAATGCAACATTTTTCCAAGCCCTTAATTTGCCATTAATCGATTAGGGTCCAAAGAATTGAGTGATATGTGCAATGGAAAGTAAGGAGCACCACAATTACACTTGAATCTAGGAACACACAGAGTGTCATGTGAAAGGAAATTAAAAGACATCGCAAAACGTATCCCCTCAACAAGTTGGACATTTATTAATTATGTGTTTTGTTTTACAGGTCCTTGGTTTTTATGGAGAATCATTTCATTGCTCTCGGGACCTTAGGGAGAGCATCCAGAGGATAAATATGGCTTGTATCATTTTCTAGTTACATGCCTCTATCCATTTAGGCCATTCTTCCCATGAAATGAGGTACAATCCCTTCTTGGGTCAATATGCCCAAAAACCCAAAAGGTGAGGAAACAAAATGGAAGAATTGTGGAAAATGATAAGTATGTGCGGGAATGGTACGATGACCCTTCAAGTAAACCCCATAGTAGCAACCTTTTTCTCAAGGGTGACCCACTTACTAGGAAAACATGTCAACTACCAAGGTGAAATGAGGAAAAGGGCATAATTTCCAAGCAAACGTTTTCAAAATAAAGAAATGACCAAAATTGAGAAAGGACCCTTTGAAAAGTGTTCAAATGCTTCAATTATTAAAATGACACTTACCATGAGATCATACTTTCTACCTCCTAGAGCAAGACATGTTATCCTTTGTGGGCCAAGGTAGTGTGGTGGAAGTTGTTGTTGTCAATCAATGGTGATGTGTTGTAAGAAGAGGGGATTTTTCTGCTCATTTGTCTCTCAACACTCCATGTATGCAACATGTGGGCCTCGATACATCATATCCTTAGTTACCCCTAGAAATGGGGGTAACATAGATAACCACAAACCTACAACATACAAATTATGGGGGTACACTTGCCTCTTCACGACTTACATCAACATTGACTCAGGTAAATACAACATGCCTCTTCATAACTTACATCATCATTTACTCATATACAATATACTTCTTTATACAAACATAGGACCAATATCATCTTTGTTTCCATCATTAAAACAACATTATCAAGGAGGATCTTCAACTTTTTAGGGATCTCATTCTCTATGCATCTCAAAAAACAAACGGTACTACTTACTTACCTTGCTTTTCTTCCTTCTTCCTTCTTTGTCTTCTTTGATGTTGCATTCTTCCATCCTTTTTCATATCTTCTCTTGCTTTATTCACTATCTTTCTTTCTTCTTTCATTGCTTCATCTTTCTATGTCATCTTCTTTTGTCTTCTAGTCAACATCATTTTTCATCTTCATTAGTCTTCTTTCTATTATCATCTTCTTGCATAATTCTATGTCTGAATCTTCTACACAATACCTGCAAAAAATTGTTTCTTGTAGGAGGGGTACCTCCATCCAACAAGGCACCTATGACACTAAATCGGCAAACTCAATTGATGCACTAATGTCATGATTTTACATAACTTAAACTTGACTTGACTTTGACAAGATTGAATTATGATTGTTGATTCATACTTGAACTCATAATACCAAATGTTGGTATTATGAGAAACAACAAATCCATACAAACATATATCGAAGCAAGGGACACCAGGACGTATACTCAAGAAACCCTAAAAGGGGAAAATCTATATTACATCATAACATGTACAACAAATTAAAGTTGTGAAACAACTACTTAGCAAAACATAACGGTCTATCACACGAGGGCCCATAAGAAGGTAAAAATTACTCATTACATATATTACCATTTGGATTTAAACGTTTAGCGTCATTTCTTCACTCGCTCGCTTTGAAATAAAAAATAAATAAACACATGTCATAGACATTGAAGTTAGCACATTGGAAATAATTTAAATACTAAGGGCTCTCTCTTTGTTGCATGCACAACCTGAGTGGGCCTATTGGTTAAGAAAATGTGTTTCCACCTTGGAGGTTGCAGGTTCAAATGTAGAGGGGGGTAGGGTATGTATACCTCCATAGACTTTAGCAGAAGGGGTCTCATAGGGAGTGACCTTAAAAATAGATTATTATTTATTATTATTAATAAAGTGTCACCCATGTGCATCTTTTATTTATATATTTAATTTAATATTAATATTTACAAGTGGTTAAATTCAATTATTTAAATTAGGTAAAAATGTAATAGTGATTAACTTCAATTATTTAAATTTGAAAAAAAACAAATTAGAAAATAATGGGCAAAATAAATTCAAGTATCAAAAAGTAAATACATAAAAGAATAAATATTATGGAATTTTTTATAATAACTACTTAAAATTGAATGATTTTATTTAGGTGTTTTACAATAGAGTATGGGATCTCTCTTAGTGCTTCATATATCCTGGTTTAAGATGGATCTACCTTGGTTTAATAAATCAAAACATGTTTTCAATTATATTGTCTTTAATTAATGTAAAGAATTAGAGTGTATATTTTCACAAATAGACATAATTGCACTTTTCGGAGATAAAGTGTAAATTTTTTTGAAATGTCCTTCCCTATTCTTTCTTATTATTGGTACTAGTAACTTGTTAATGACACTAGTAACATATTGTTTATTTTAGGCTTTCTCTAATAATTATTATTTATTATTTTTACCTATTTATTTCTTAACAAATTTCTCAAAACACTTTCTTAATTGTTGGTGTTATTCCAACATAACTAATCCAATCTCGATCATGATTAACTTGTTTGAGATCTCTTCTTTTAATATTCTCCACACTCAACTTATTATCAAGATCTTTCTTTTTTAATTTTAATTTTTTTTCTTACTCAACGGATCATTTATTTTAATTTTTCTTATTTTATTATTCTTTCACAACGTTCTCTTCTTATCTCAACAACTATATCTTCTTCTTACCCTATACATCTATATTATTGAGATTTCGTTGTTCCTGATAATGGATGGAATGTCCACCCGAAACATTGGACGTTTCAAAATTGTCTATACAATTTATCTCCAAATTTTTTTACAATGAATGTAAAGAAGTTATCAATGTTCTAAAGATTTCAACAATCAACTATTTGAACATTAGTTGGACTAAAATTAGGAGAAATTAAAACAAAGAGAGTATACAAAAAGAACAAGCATGATGATTTATGACAAAATCAAAATGGGCGATCCTCATGAGGATGAAAGTTAGATCGGTGATGTGTGTTTGAACTCTACTATTGTAGCATTTGGGGAAAATGATGGTTTCTGTAGGGATGCGACAAAGTCATGGTTTTCGTTGGCTCATAGACTTGGATGATTTTTTTAGTATGGCTACCTGACACTCATAAGACACTTGTATAGTGATTCGACGAAGTCTTGATCTTACGCTAACTCATGTGACTTTCCCGTAGTATTTAGTGTGACTACCTGGATATCTTGAGCCACTTGGATTCCTTTGATGTGAGTCATTCCCGGACCCTTGTTGTATGATCTGGGCAGTCTACCAACTCTTTCCAGCAGCACATTTTGTTCCTCCTACTTGGAGTGATGTTGTTGTTGTAAGGCTTATGGACACCAACATTGGTCTCACCTGGACTGACGAGGAAGCCTTATGGGCCAAATATGGCCTCTTTATCGCAGACAATACATGCAAGTTTATGTACGACTGTCAGTGCCAGGTGATTACTTATTCTCCTTCCCCTCCCTCATCTACAGTGACAATTGTTATGTGTTCCTACCTGCCTAGTACTAACATTGTTAGTGTTTTTAAGATGGATTTTACTTCGCTTCCATATTCTCGTCAAGTGGCCTCTTCTCCTACCGTCCCTCTTCCACTTAACCTACCACTTGATAGCTCCTTTAAGTCTGCATTTTCTCCCAAAAATTTTCTGTGACAGGTGCCCTCCTTCCCTGTCACTTCCTTCCCCTCCAACCTTCTCCACATGTCCGCCACAAGCTCCTCTTCATTACATCCCTCCCTTTCTCTTCCCGGCACCACTACTTCCTTTTTTCCTCCCACCACCCACTCTGGCTCCCTCCCCACCTTTTCATTTCCAGACTCTATCCTCCCTCAAACACTTTGTAATGGTGCATGCCACAATCGGATTGTAGGTGCTTGAGATCGTCAAAACAAGAAACAGAAATGTTGCAAACCTCGTGATCACCTAGCTAGCATCACCCTTGGCCGGGATCATTCAATGGACAAAGTCTTAGGCCTTTCAAAGAAAGCGCTTGTTGGGAATTTTTACTATGCAAAGATGAATTTTCTCTAGCTATATGAATGGCTCCTATCTTTTTGGAAACCCATCATAGGTTATTGCCCTAGATTCAGTCTCCTCTCTAATCATTGGATGGTTTTCCACTTCCTGGTTGAAAGTGATTTATTACACATTTTGGGTTCACTGTGGATTTTCGGGAAGGGAGTTTTAATGTTGAAGAGGTGGTTCCCCGGTTTCAATCCCTTTCAGGAGAATTTCTCGAAAAGGGGATTTTGGATGCTTCTACCAAACTTTCCCTTAGAATTTTGGTCTATCCGGATCTTTGAGGATTTGGCCAACAGTGTTGGAAAAATTCTTTTCTTTGACAAGGCATCACTCTGTCATCATAATAAGTGCCTAGTGTAGATCCTTGTTGAACTAAAATTTGACAGAGGATTCCCAGACTCCATCGATGTTACTATTGGTGATTCACACTTCACATAAGTCGTCGACTTCTGGAAGGAACCATTTTGGTGCCATACCTACTAGAAAATAGGACATCTAAAGGTTTCTTGTTCGAGCTCCAAGTTGTAGTCACAGTTTTACAAGCTAGTTTTGTCTGCTATGGACACTCCACCTTCTTCTGGTACGAGACCTTTTGACAAAGAAACCTTTCTAGGTAATATGCATTGTTTCTTTCCCTCTTTTGGGCAGACAGAAAAGATAGAAAACTCTTCTGGATGCCCATTATTAATTCTGGTCTCTTGAATGAACAAGGATTGATTATTGGCGGAGATATTAACTTTACCTTATCACCAAAAGAAGTTTGGGGTCCCTCGACCAGACTAGATCCTCTTTCAGACTTCTTCGCAAATCTCTTACTGACCTCTAGTCTCGTGGATGTCTAGCTTGTTAAAGTTTCTCCTACTTGGCATAATGGAAGAGCAGGAACCGAGGGCATATCAAAGAGACTGGATAGATTCCTTCTAGATAACTCTTTTTTCAAAAACATATGTAAGATTAGATTCTGGGTTATAAAGTCTACCATTTTTTATCATAACCCGGTTTTCTTGCAATTGGATACTTTCTCTCATAATATTGCGTTGCCTTTCAAATTCAACTCCACCTGGTTGAAAGATAATGATTTTGCGACACTCATAAATCGATCATGGAACTCAATGAGGCATTGGTCAGATTCCTCCAAAATTCAACTTCTATGCTCTAAGTTAAAACAGTTAAAATTAGAAGTGATCAACTGGAAGATGGATAAGAAAGCTCAGCTCCAATCCGATCTTCTCCTTATTGAATCTAGATTGCTTGCTTTATTTGATAAAAATTCTTCACAGGTATTTGAGAAAGAAGATTTATAACTCATTAACGTTCTGAAACAGGATAAGGAAAATATTCTATCAGTGGAAGAAAATACATGACGACTCATAAGTCAAGCTATATGTCTCTGTGGCGGTGATAAAAACACCAAATTTTTTCATAAATTCACCACTATGAGGAGATCATAGAATATGATTTGGGATATTGAAGATGAATCAGGGGTATTACATTCATCTGACGCAGAAATAAAACAGCTAGCTTATAAACATTTTAAGAAACAATTCAGTCCCATTGATTCTGAAGACCTTTGTAGCCAACTTGAGGTATTAACTCACTTACCAAAGTTCTTCAATGATACAGAATGTTTGTAGATTGGAAAATTTGTTTCGATTGATGAGGTAAGAGACACAATTTACAAAATGACGAAAGATAAAAGTCCAGGCCCTGATGGCTGGACTCAAGAAATTTTCCAATATTTTTTTGAAATATTGGGTGAAGATCTACACAAGGCGATTGAAGAATCCAGAATCATTGGTTTTATTCCTGGCTCACTAAATTCCACCTTTTATGCACTGATCCCTAAATTAAATAAACCTGGGAACTTTCATGAGTTCAGGCCAATAACACTATGTGATTTTGTATACAAAGTAATCTCAAAAATAATTGCCACAAGGGTTAAAACAAAGCTAACAGAATGTATTTCTCATGAACAATTTGGCTTCCTACAAGACCGGTTAATATTTGATGCAGTAGGCATAGCTCAAGAGTGCCTACATTATACTAAGACAAATAATCTAAGCGTCGTTATTCTCAAGCTACATTTGAAAAAAAATTACGACAAGGTAAGCTAGCAGTTCCTCGGGTTATTGTTAGTACAGGTTGGTTTAACTTGGGAGATCACACAATGGATCATGGCTTGTGTTACTTCAGTCAACACGGTGGTTTTAATAAACAACTCCCCCACATATTTTTTCAAGAGTTTATGAGGCTTACTACATGGATGTTCCCTTTCTCCACTATTATTCCTTTTGGTGGTAGAATGTCTTAGCAGAATGATGAAAAAAATTGTTGATGAAGGAACTTTCCATGGAATTAAAGTAGCCATCTCAATCTTTGTTTCACATCTATTTTTTGTAGATGATGTCTTAATCCTTGGTACTGGAAATTATAAAGACTGGCAGAATTTCAAATCCTTATTAAATCTTTTTTTTGTAGTTTTCGAAATGGAGGTAAATTGTAATAAGTCAGTTTTTCTTAGTCAGAATATTGATCCCATCACTAAACAAAAAAAATTCGTAGAATTCAACATAAAGTTCATAAATCTTGAAGAAGGTATGAAGTATTTAGGCTTATCTTTAAAGCCTAATGGTTATAGGGTTGAGGATTGGAAATGGTTGTACGAGAAGATATCAAAGAGAATAAGCAACTGGACTTTTCGGTGGCTCTCACTAGGAGGAAGATTGGTTCTTGTTAAAGTAGTACTTCAAAGTATCCATGTCTATTGGCTAAGCCTAGCAAAGGTCCCCGCCACTATTATGCACAAAATCCAACACCTTATGGCTAATTGTTTATGGAAAGGAGTAAACAAAACAACAGGTTTTCACTTACCAATTGGCAAAACATTGCCGTCCCTAAAGAATTTGGAGGATGGGGTATCAGGAACATATTTTGGATTGAAAAGTCATTAGCTACAAAATCTTGTTGGAGAGGGTTATTAGGGAATAGTCTATGGAGTCAAATTCTTAAAATCAAATACCTTAAAGGAGTCAACCTGTCTTCCTGGATCCGTAGAGGCATACACAAGACTTCTAAAGGCTCTATAATTTGGAAACATTTTATATGCTCTCTTCCTCTTATTAAACAATGGTTAGCTTGGAAAATAGGGAGTGGCAATCAAGTTGTTATAGGTAAGGATCCTTTTATAGGTGATTCTACTTACTATAAACTTTCACCTCCATTTATTTACTTCCTTAATACTCACTGCATTTTTTCCATTGCACAAGCAACCTGTCCTTTTACACCCAACTCACCTACTATTTGGAAAAGTGCCAGTCAACTAGGATTAACAGGACCTTTGTTAGAATAATGGAACAACTATATAACACTTCTTCAAAGTAATGGTATTACACTTCAAAATTCAAAGGACAAACTTGTATGGTCATGGAACAGATTTTCTAGATCAGTCACAACAAATTTAGCATATCAATGCATTGCTAACAATACATTGATTGAAGTTCCTTGCTGGTGGTATAAAGCAATTTGGAGAGTTAATGTACAAAGCAAAATTAATTGTTTCATTTGGTTATGCTTAAAGGACTGAATACTCACTGGTGCAAATTACAGAAAAAGGGGAGGTATCAGTCCTGTTGTTTGTAGTCTATGCCTCAAAGATGATTAGATAGCTGATCACCTTCCCATTCATTGTGAATACACACAACTTATCTGGAAAGAAATCCTAATTTCTCTAAAGTTTACAGATGCCTGGAATCATACTACTCTAGAAGGTAATTTGTTGCAGTGGTTTACAAACTATCCAAAGATGAGATACATACCCTTTTTAGTCTGCTGGAAAATTTGGAAATATAGAAACAAAATACTTTTTGAGGATTGGCAAAGAGAAGACCTTCGAATCATTACTAAGATTCTACTTGATATCCAAGAACATAAAGGATCAGAAGAAGCAATCAAAGTGGAGTATATTCTTAGTCCAATCTATTTTAATGATAAACCTATAGGTTTCTTTGATGGTGTTGTTGTTAATGATTAATCTGGAGCTGGAATATTTATCAAATTAAATTATGATCATAGCTATAAAGCACATTTTGCAGGTGGAAAAGGTAACAATATGAAGGCAGAAATCTTGGGACAATGGGGACTTATATTTCTTGCACAGAGATTAACCATTTTCATAATGATGGTGGATGGTGACTCCAACGTTAGTATAGACTGGATTAATGAAAGCACAAATCTAAACCGGCTTTATCTACGCAACTGGAAAGAACAGATAAAAAGTTTGAAGGTGGGATTTGAAGATATAAAATTTATGCATTTCCATAGAGATTTCAATACAGTGGCAGACCAACTATCCAAAAAAGCTATGGAAAGCCCCCTGTGTTGTTTTCATTATGAAGAAATCCTCGATGGAACTGTTGTAAATAAAGATAATATTAAGATTTTCTAAATGTTATATTACTATGTAACTAGATAGCAAAAAGAAGATTACAGTTCTTTTTTTTGGAATTTTTTTTTATAGTGAAGCTTTTGTGAACTAATACAAGTAATGATGTATGAAAAAGTAGTTAGTATAGTGCAACTTCCTAGCCTCGGGAGAACACTATCGATCTATAGATCATATAGACCCTTTTTATATATGGAAAAAACACTTGATTCTAATAGAATAACAGTGGATTTGTTTTTTTCTGTGTGAAAAAAAAAAAAAAAAAAAGTTAGATCAGCCAAGACATAATGAATTATTGTCGATCTAGGATCCTAAGCTATACGGTCCCCAAGTTGGTGGTTTTTGGTCCTCTCCCCAAGAACACAAAATGAAAAGTACAAAATCATATTCTAGGGTTGAGGGTCAAGAAAAAGAGATCCCAATCAAAAATCAGAATGTAAAGTTAAGATTATTTTACATAATTGCAATTTAAGGACATATTTATCTCATTTGCATTTAAAAATTAAGCATAATGTAAAGTTAAGCTTATTTTACACCATTACAATTTAAGAACATATTTATCTCATTTGCATTTAAAAATTAAAAGATTGTATTGATTAGTTCAACGACTCTTAGAAGTTGCCTCCTTGGGAATGGTGACTTTGGGAAGGAACTGGATGAGTTTGTTTGATAATTGGGTATGATCCATTTGATAGGAAAGTAATGCATGAGAGCCTTATGTAGTGCTAAAGTGTGGTTAGGTCATTGGATCAAATCCTCCTTGTACATATTGGTACATATTGTGTCCAGTGAAAAACATCATGGAAATCTAGGTAACGGTGAGAGTTTCTTATTTATTATATATTTTTGGATTCATTTAAGTTTAAAAAACCTATTCAGCTTAGTTGAATTAATATGGGAGTATAATTATTTTGTTAGAATTTATGACTCTAATAAATGAAAGAAGAAGTGTGGAGATCCAAGACAAAGACTCAGCAAAGATGTTGAAGATCCAGACAAGACACCAAGTATGTGTGTGGTTGTAGAAAAGTATCCCTATTATATGTGTCATCATCTCTTGCTAATTTATGCAAGCCCTACTTGGAAACACAATTGTAATGTAAAAATCATTCCTTAGTCTACTTGATGATATTTTCTATAGCGGAAAGGGAATTATAGATACGTGGTTTGTCTTCTCCAATTGTTCCTTGATGAACTGTTTGACCAATGTCATGCTATAAGTCCTCATTAGTAGCTGCATAAAGAGTAGGATTGACTTGGGTACATCCTATATCCAAACTATTTTCCTAGAGAGCTAGCGAGTGTCATGGTTGGGTACCTAGGTGTATCAATAGATGAGAATATGTCCAAAGGATGGCTAGTTGTTCGATCCTTATAGTCAATTTGGTGTTAGGCCTTGGAGTACAACATGTTCCCAATCAATTTTTGCGGTACCAATGTTTAGCCCAAATATATGATTGATTCCTAGGTGGTATGATTGTTTGAGATGACAATTCTACAAATGAATGGAGGAGCATATGCACTTTGGTTCTAAGATGGAAGTGAGTTGCTTGGGTTAATAACCATTGTTTGGTTATTGATCCAGGAGGATCTAAAGAATGTTCAAAGAGGTCTAGGAGGATCTAAAATTCTCACAGAGGTCCCAGGGGATCCATAAAAGATAATAAAAAATTGATCACGTCAAATGACCATGAAAATGCCATCAATGCGTAGATCTCGTCGTCATCTTTCCAATGGCACAAATTTTGCTTCAAACAGAGCTCGTATGCAAAATTTATGGATGGTCAAAGTTCAGGTCAAACATGGAAAAGTCAAAAGTCAAATTAAAAGGGTGATGTCAACATGACAGAAGATGACGTTAGGAGGTGACGCGACACATGATCTTATAGTTGATTGGGTAGATTAGTTGGAAGCTGACAGGGAAGACCATACATCCAAATGGTCGAATTAAATGTTGACAATTGACATAGGAGAGGCAATGAGAGGTTGAAACATGGTAGCCTCCCATTGGCCTATAATGGTTAGAGTTACGTAAAATTATGGAGTCAACTGGGGTCGAACTTATGACCTCCATATCCTCCCAAAGTCTTAACAAAGCCTCCATTACCATTACACCACTCTAATGATTCTTAATATTACATGTTGTAATATTTTATTTAAATTGAGTTAAAGTTCCATTTTTTGGGGGAAAGGGGTCGAGGGATAGCCCCATCCCCTAGTTTATATGTATTTCCTTGCGACCAATACCTAAGTCGTGGGGGGCCTAACGAACTTTGAACCGTCGTAACCATATAATATATGGTTATATACCATATATATCCAACAAAAATGAAATATGTCATATATATAGGCTCTGTGGGTTTTGAACCTCGGACCTTTCGCCCAGCTAATGACTTACCATAACCTCTGCCAACCACTTTTCCAAATATAGCATTTGTTACAACAACTCCAAATGAATTGCATTTATTAAGATGTCGACGTCAGCGTGGAGTTCGGGTACGGTTGGGGGCCCATGGCCTATTTAATGGGCATGGATCCCAATGCCTGACACACATCCTGAGATGCATAGATCCCAATGCACATCACATATTCGAAGGTAGTACAGACTGCATAGAAGTACATGCAGGAAAAGCCTAGTTTAAGTGTTGCATGGAAAAATGTGCCATAAGGTATAATGTCCACACCTAGACAAGTTTATACTCGTTGGATTCATTTTTCCGAAAGGATCATGAATTTGAAGTTTGTTTTGCGATCAAAGGTCATTTGTAAAATTATTATCTCAGTTTGTCATGTATGAGACCCATAGTCTTGTTATACGTGTAAAAAAGGTTTTTTTGGCACCTGTTTGGAATTTGGTTGACTTTATAGTCAAATTTCTCATAATTTCGCAAGGATTTCAATGGTAAATTCCATGTCTGCATTTGAACAATGGATTTTTGGTGTGTCTTCAGAATTGTCTTTTTATGCGCCATATTGTAATGTAATTTGGTATTTTGAGATGATGGAGAACAATCATGCTATTTAAAGGGAATTTGAAGATGAAGTGACATATGTCATTCATATATGTAATTTGATTTCTTTTATTTTCAAGTGTGTTATCTCATTTGCACTTCAAGTTATTCATCAGTATTAATGAAGTTTATGGAAAAGTAAGCATATTCACATGTGTTTTTTGCAAATAGTTTAGTGATCTTCATTTACTGAATCTAGTGGAATGTTTATGTGTAATTAAGAATTAATTGTACATCTAAGGATTTCCAGATCAGTTATCACAAAAGTTATAGATATAGTGAAGTCACATTGTTCTCACTAGAGAAGCCAAGGATTGATGGTAGACTTAATTGTGAGTTGGAATAGTGAGATTGTAGTAGGAAGGAAAAATAAGTTGCTCTGGATGTAGAATAGATGTTTTAGAGTTCCATCCAAAGGATGGTGGCGATAAATCTTGTGCTAGCAATGGAGATCAAATGGTGATGGACAAACAAGTTAAAGTTTGTGAGTTGTGTTCAATAAATGCAGTGGCCTTATGGAAATGTGAATCACACCTTGTATTCACAACACGTTTAGGTTGGTATGTGTAGATCCTATGTGTTGGTCCTTGAAAATTTTGAGCTTGTATTGATCCGGATTATTTTGAGAACAAAATGAGTGTGGAAATATAATAAGAAAATACACAGGTATACTTCCAGAAACATAGAGATACAATAATGCACAATTTTGATTAATGACAAAAATGTACAGAAACTGTAAAAATACAGAGTGAATGAACTCGCTAGAATGGTGGCAGCTTATCTCTAAGAAGAGATGTGATAGCTAAACTCATTCGCAAGAAGATGGTGTTTACAATGATGCTCCAAAATATTTTCTAACATAAAGAAAATCCAAAACCCTAACCACAGAAGATGAAATGCCAAAAGGTTTGCAGACCCTGATGGGGGTAGTTGATACATCAACTTTCAAAAGGCATAACTTTTGCATACGATCTCCATTTGGGGCGCACAATAGCTCGTTGGAAAGGTCTATCTAAGGACTTCACATTTTTCCATCACACTTTGGATAAATTCTATATTGTGACTGTGCCACGCCAAAAAAAATGTTGTTTAGAGCCTCAAAACAACCCCAGAAGTTTAGGACTAAAAAAACTATAGAAAAACTGCCAAGGTGGAAACCCCTATTTTGAGCCAGTGGAATAGGTGGGTGGCCACCGATTTCCACCTGGATCATGTATCTTTCCTACAATTTTTACTTGGGAGAAGTATTATATGGTAAATGGGCAATATTATAAAGACTTGTACACGATGTCTCCATGACATGGAGTATGCAAATGATATGTATTGTATATTTGATATGTATTGTATATTTGCAGGTAACATGTAAACGACGTATCATTATTAGACTTGGATAGGCATGCATACCCCTTTTCCATGTGTCCTTGATGATTTAGATAACTTGTTCGGTATAGTGCGTGATCCTCGGTTATGGAGATATTAAACACTTGGAGGAGTGGGACATGTGTTGTCTAGATGCTCTAATAGTGGACTATGTTGGTTGTAGACTCTAGGAGGTGTGTTAGGCTAGAAATCAGAAGACTTGTGTACATTGATGGGGAGTTAATCAAGAAGTTGATTGGATCATGTATTTGAATGACATCTTATTAGATCGACAGTTGAAGTGGTTAGGTACCCATGTATTCTGGTGGATGATTGTTCTTTTATATGGACTTTAATAGTTTAGTGGCATCTATATGAATGATGTATGAAATGCAAGTTTCAACACCAAATATAAACTTCATTGAGATGAGGGGGTTCTTCAAATTCATAGTGAACCATGTGTTGCAAAGGACTAGATGTTGATGAATGTTCATACTTGTCTATTAAACTAGTGTGATATTTGATTAGACCAGAAAATTGTGGTTTGTTATTGTATTAATCTTTACAAAATAGATTTTATATCTACTTAAATAGTTTTATTTTATGAAGTTTTTAGATTTAATTGAATATGAGAGATTCTCTAACTAGTAAACTCTTTCATGTGTTGTTGAGTTGTTGAGATATTGTACCAACCAATTATTAGTAATATATATATATATATATATATATATATATATATATATATATATAATATGAAGTGGGTTAACTCTGGGGTAATCTTCCCTCCCGAATCCAATTTGGGTTGGTTTAAAATGGAGAAAAACCCTTGAAGTAAGATTCTGAAATGCATGGAACTTTGATCCATGCAAAATTCAAACTACCCCTGAAAATCTGATAAGATTCAGACTCATTTTTTTTTGCCTGAAATTTTTTGACATAATATATAATATAATATATGTATCGATAAAAACAAAAATAAAGTTTAATGTATTTATATATAAATAATAACTGGAAATAAAGTATACCGTCCCATTTCTTTTCAAGATAAGGATCCACAGTGATGTTCTTTTCAAGATAGGGATTCAAGTCACTGTGCGATGTTGTTTTCAAGATAAGCATTCAAGTCACTGTGCGATGTACTAATTTTTTTAGTGTTCTTCCCCAACCTCACATTTCAAATAGACGTGTTATCAGCTAAAAAAAATCGTCACGTAAATACAGTGATGTGATTCATGGTTACAAACTATTATTGATTTTTACTTGAGAGCGACCAGGCAGACTTGTCCTTGCAAAAATTGAATTCTTTTGTTGTTTGTGAAGATACGGAGTGGGTTAACTTGGGAGTAATTCTTTTTTCTTTAGTTATTTTTTTCATAGGTTTTTTCATGATTTTAAATTTTTGACCAATTCAGAATTTTGATTGATTTTTTGAGTATCTGATTTTGTTTAAAATGGAGAAAAATCTCAAAAGTAAAGTTTTGAAATACATTAAACTTTAATGCATACTAAACTCAGACTATTCTTGAAAATCTAACCAGATTTAAGCTCATTTGATTTAATCCCATTTTTAATTTTTCCTGAAAAACGGGTCTGCTTGCTCCCGATTACTCCGTGAGGACCCTGGTTCTCCATAACACCGACTCGTTACTCATCTACTTCTGCCTGTAACTGTAATTGCATGTGAGGCTTCCTGTCTCATCAATCCAATCTCACTCTTCAACCATGTCTAACGTAGGGCTTAACGCAGCTGTTGACTGTGTTGGCGATTTGAGCTTGAAGGGATCAGAGCGAAGGTAACTACAGTACATCAGATATACTCTTTCGGTTTAATTTGCAATCTCTTTGGTTTCAGAATTTAAATCTCATTTATGCGCTCTCATAATTCTTTGAAACTCCCTTCTTTTTGGTCATAACATACGTGGATCACTGAATGCAGATTGGAGGGCAAGGTAGCAATAATCACGGGTGGGGCAGCGGGCATAGGAGAAGCCATTGTTCGGCTCTTCACAAAGCACGGAGCCAGAGTCATAATAGCAGACATTGCAGACGAAGGCGGCAAAAATCTTGCCGACTCGCTTTTCCCTCCGGCCACTTACCTGCACTGCGATGTGAGCAAAGAGCAAGACATCAGCGCTGCGGTGGATTTGGCCGTGGAAAAACACGGGCAGCTCGATATCATGTTTAACAACGCAGGAACTATCGATATCGTTGCTGTTCAAAGTGTAGCAGAGTACGAAATGGAGCAATTCGATAAAGTAATGAGGGTAAACGTGAGAGGAGCGATGCTGGGTATTAAGCAGGCGGCCCGCGTGATGATCCCACGGAAGAAGGGCTGCATAATCTCTACTGCTAGCGTTGCAGGTAGTATAGGAGGAGCTGCCCCATACGCATACACGGCCTCGAAACATGCAATCATAGGGCTGACTAAGAACGGAGCAGCTGAGCTTGGGAAATACGGCATCAGAGTCAACACTGTCTCTCCTTCTGGCGTGGCCACTGCCCTTGCAGTCAATTACAGGAAACAAGGCAATGCCTCAGCTGTTTCAGAAGAGGATAAGGCCGCAGTGGAGGCCGTCTCCAACAGTGTTGCCAATTTACAGGGAACTACTCTTAAAGCAGAGGATATTGCCGAGGCTGGGCTGTACTTGGCGAGCGATGAGGCTAAATATGTTAGCGGGCACAATCTTGTCGTGGATGGCGGAATCTCTGTTGTTAATCACTCTTGGAGGCTCTACCGGTGAGAGTTCTCCATGCTAATTCTCAAAAATTGGGAAGTATACTTTTTACAAATTTTAAAAACATATTATTTTTCAAAATTTCAAAAAATCTCTGCATTTCTTTTTGATACGAAGGAAGTTGCTGCATTTCTACACACAAAGCATGCAGGTCCATTGAATGCGCTATTTTTTTCTTAACATAGTATTAGACGCCAGGGTTTTCAGTATATCTGCCTATAAGAGAATATGATATACAATCATATTGGGATTGTTTAACTGTTCTACGAAATGCAATTTTTTTATATACAATTATATTAGAGTTGGGATTGTTTAACTATTTTATGAAATGCAATTTTTATAATTGTATTGTGGTTGTTTAACTGTTTTACAAAATAAGATAAAAATTTGTATAAAATTACTATTTTTTGTTGTTAAAATTCATTTTTAATGTAAAAATGGATTCAGTCTGCTGAAAATTCCTGGAGCACTAGGATTATACAGAAATAATCACTCAAATCTATAGATTTAACAGTGTCTGGGATTTCAAACAAATGTCCCCAAAAAATATTGCCAGAAAAAAATCATTTAATAGAATGTTTAGACCATCACCAATCAATCATATTATTCTACTTTTCACATTGATGTTGGTGTTATTAAGAAGCTGCACCACTCAATACTATCTAAGTGGGTTGAACCTGGCACTTGAACCACAAACAAGCGAGCCTGAACCATCTAAACCATGCTAGCAAACTATCCTGAGATTGGGGTTGGGGTTGTCTAACTGTTTTACCAAATGTCATAAAAATTTGCATGAAATCACTATTTTTTGTTTTTGTTGTTAAAAATCCATTTTTGAACACAGAAATAGATTCAGCACGCTGAAAACTTATGAGGCACAAAAATAATCACTCAAATCTATGGATTTAACAATTTCTCACTGAATTTCAGACAAATGTCCAAAAAAATATTACCAACACCACTTAATACTATCTCAGCTAAATAAACCTGACACTTGAACCACCAACAAGCGAGCCTGAACCATCTGAACCGTGCCAGCAAACCATCCGGAGAGGAATGCCGCAAGGCCGTGAACCCCAGAAAAAAAGAGAGCTGAGGATGAACATCCCTGTTAAGACATCCCCATTGTTGTTCTGCGAAGCGAGGGCACCCAGATTTTCCAGTAAATGTATCACCGAATTTTCGAATTCTTAGACTCGATTCGGCGGAATTTGGTAACTATGCAATCTTGAAAACTTAAAAACCCTCAGGCAGAGCTTGTTTTCTTAGCGATTCTCTTCATGGCAGATGATGCAAGCTGAAGATGAACTCATTCTAAAATTCACCTGTAAAGCAGTGGAAATAGAAAGATAGTAGATATAATATCTTTATACAATTTTTCCAGTCAAATGGGTCACAGTGGAAGACACCTTGAAAGCACTTCTCGCGCTTTCTTTGATAGAAATTCATTTTGTGTACTTCTAGATTTTATGCTTTCTCTTAGTCCGCCTTTACTGACCTTCGCCATAGCCCTACGCAATCTCCTCTGGTTCGCCATAGCTTTCCTAGCCGGACGGGTTGAAATGAGAGACCCTCGAGCAGTTATACCGAAGCTGAGGGCGTTCGAGTATATCCAGTTGAGCGAAAGCCAGGTGACCTCGTTTACCTTGAACCAGTTAATGCGTCAGTTGGATCAGATCCCATTGTTTCATATCCCAATCCAGTTCGAGTACCAGATCATATGTCATAGCCCGTTCAAGCTCCAGTAGCAGTATCAGTGGTCGCCGATTCAGTTCCAAATCCCGTTTTAGGTCGATCGGCATAGCCTGTTTAAGTGTGAGCATTCCTTCCAGACCAAAGCCATCAGTCAAAACAAAGATAGATCCATCTAGGGCAGAGGCAGCCATCAGTAGGGACAAAGATAGATCCATCTAGGGCAAAGGCAATGTTTTTTTTTAAGGCATGGGGAAAGCGGTAACAGGTCTAGATGGGAATTGATCCCTGGAGGGCTGGATGAAATTCACCGTCTCACCGTCCCCAATAGGCCCCACTTCACTGACTAGGGCAAAGGAAAAAATAATGGAAAGGGAAGGAGTTTCATTAATTGTTATTGGTTCTATGGGCAGTTGACTTGCCTCATAGGGTTGGGTGAAATAAATGGTATAACTAGCGAAATTTTCTCTATTATTATGCTGAAAAGTGTATACCAATTGGAGATGGGCACAATTAATCACCTTTTAATTTAAAATTCTAATCCAATAGCTAACAATTTAAGATGCTGGCATATTTTTAGTGGTCCTCTCAAATTAATATTGATAACTTCCTTGCATTTATAAATACTTACATTTACTTGTTTACTTTTTCACATTTACTTAATATGATTAATAATTTACTGCTCTAACTAGTGATTGTCAAATTTACCTACTTAACCAGAATTAATATATATATAATAAATTATTCTATATAGCATTAAATAAAGATTAACAAGTATCATATTGTTGCACTTACTTATTTTATTTTGGGGATATATTTACCACTCTTGAATCGGCGTTCATCAACCACAACTTAAGTGGTTGTGCTAGTAGATATGATAATAGTCCTCAATTTTGGTCCTAGAATTGATGATTATAAGCTTGTATTGGATATATTTGATCATATTACATTAGGGTGTATTTTGGCCCTAGAATTGATGATTATAAGCTTGTATTGGATATATTTGATCATATTACATTAGGGTGTATTTTACCTTTTATACAAATAGTTTCATTCTTACATTGGTTGTCTACACAAGTGTTTCTTTTGGTGAATTATTACTATTGGAGATCATCAACATTATTAATCACATTATGGAATTTTAACTTTTAGTGAGTAGTGAGTACCACCTTAAGGGTTAACAACTTTCACTAATCATGCTAAAAATTTGGAACCACAAATTAGTGAGTTAGAATCATGCTAAAAATTTGGAACCACAAATTAGTGAGTTAGAACTTTGTGTGACTTTGTGGCACTCACTATGTACATAGTTATCAGCATGGGATGTTTGTTGTTAGGTATGCTTTATCCTTACACACTAGGTTCTTAGTATGATCATTGATGTAAGTGGGCTACATATCAAACTATTGTTTCACAAATATACATGTATAGCAGGATGAAGAGGTTCATCTGTAACAAGTATATCCTAGGTTGGGTACATTCTACCAAAAATCTCTACTCTCTTCAAAATTTAACATTTATAGACATTTTGTTCATACACAGATTCATGTAGAAGTGACAATAAACACATATATGCAATATACACAGACAATTCTAGTAAACTTCAGACATATACTTAAACACCTAAAAAAGTGAATATAGGTTGAAGAAAACATATACTTAAACACCTAAAAAAGTGAATATAGGTTGAAGAAAATGAAAATAAGAGATCTAAATTACCACAAAAAAGATTCTTTAAACACGATACATCAATTTTAAAATTTCCTTCGAACAAAAATCAGGAGAAGCATAAAATATCTATTTGTTGAGAGTAATTAGTTCCTTGCATACATACTTCTTCCCTGCTACAATTAAGAATTAATCAAATTTAACTATAATTAAAATATTGACCACCATTAACCACATTAAAATTTGGTTGTAATTATCCACATTTAAAATTTGTCATTTCCTACATATAATAACAAGTAATATTTAAAGTCTAAACCACATTTTAAAATTATGAAAATAACAATAATTTAAAATTACATCAATTTGTATTTCAACGAACTTACTATTATGGTCTTGGGAGAAGATTTAAACACGTCTAAACCACAATTTTAATTTTTGAAAATAACAATAATTTAAAATTGCATCAATTTACATTTCAAGGAACCTACTATTATAATCTTGAGAGTTCAGAAATTGATGAATCATGGGTTAGTCCCACATGCACACACAAATAAGTTTATCAATAGAAATACAACTCGTGTATTAAAAACAACCTCCACAATTGAAGCAGAGTGTGCCTTGGACTTCTCCAAATGGGAGAGGACAATTTCAAATTAAGATGGTTCTAAATTCTCCTACATGAATTCTCCTAATCATGTAGGAGACTGGGAAAGGAATAGATAACTGATCAGAAATACAATTTTTCATATGCATGAGATTTTTAGACAATTTTAGGGTCTCAATTGGAAACTAGTTAAGAATTCACATCTTATAATAGATAATGTGGTTTGGTTTTACAGATTTTTATGCATGAATGTTAACATTAAAACAATTAGAAAACCTAAAATAAAAATAAACAAAATTCTCAAATAATATTGTAAACTAAGGATGATTAATTCCAGTACTAAATTTAAACCAAAATAGATGTCAGATATTTTTAGAAAGCATACCCTAAAGATTCAAAATAAAATAAAAATCAACTATATGCAATGATTAAAATTCTCAAATAATATTATAACTAAAAATAATTAATTCCAATATTAAATTTAAACCAAAATAGATGTCTGATATTTTTAAAAAACATACCCTAAAGATTCAAAATAAGAAAACCCCTGTATCTATTTTTTTTTAAAAAGCATACCCTAAAGATTTAAAACAATTGTATCTAGTATTAAATTTAAACCAAAGTAGATATCTGATATTTTTTAAAAACAAACCTTAAAAATTCAAAATAAAGAAAACAACTGTATACAGTGTTAAATTAAAACCAAAGTAAATTTCTAATATTTTTAAAAAGCACACCCTAAATATTCAAAATCAAGAAAACACCTGTGTGCAATGGCTATGGTGTATTAGTTAGTGAAAATAGTCACCTAATTTTCCAAGGCTTCTCTTCCCAAGGATGAATCACTTCTTCCATTTTGGCAATAGAGCTAACGGAACGCCTGCGTAATGTGGTTAGTGTTGATTAGTGCCAGGTACGTGTCGTTCAAATTAAGAGGCATGGCAGCCTCCATTTCAAACAAGTTGGAGAGGATATGTAGTCAATGTATGTAGACTAGCACAGCCACTTAAGTTGTGGTTAATAAACGCTAATTCAAGAGTAGTAAATATATCTCCAAAATAAAACACATACCTGCAACAATATGACTTCAAGGATTGGTCTTTTCATATTCATAAATATATCTCCAAAATAAAATAAGTAAGTGCAACAATATGATATTTGTTAATCTTTATTGAATGCTATATAGAATGATTTATTCTATATATATTAATTTTGGTTAATTAGGTAAATTTGGCAATCATTGGTTAGAGCAGTAAATTATTGATCATATTAAATAAATGTGAAAAAGTAAACAAGTAAATGTAATTATTTATAAATGCAAGGAAGTTATCAATATTAAATTTCATTCATTGATTTGAGAGGACCACTAAGAATATGCCAGCGTCTTCAATTGTTAGCCATTGTATTAGAATTTTAAATTAAAAAGTGATTAATTATGGGCATCTCCAATAGATATAGGCCTTTTGGCTTAAAAACCATACTGCAAAGTTCAATAGAAAATGAGTCTGTAAGAATCAAAGCTGTCTATTTATGTCGATCTTTAGCCCGTGAAAGCTCACCAAGCCTGATGCCCTAACATCTTTTTGTTTAAAAGGAAGCACCCAGTTTTTGGTGAAGCGGTATGAAACTCTTCTGACATGATGATGACGCTCATGGGATTCCAGCGGCCATGAGGGAGACTGAAATGCTAAAGATGGAAGCTATGAGGGAGACTGAAAGGCTAAAGATGGAAGCTAGGTAAGTAGAAAAACAGATTGAAAAGTTAAGAAGAAAACGAGATTGTAAAAATCAGAGTTGTATGTTAATCTTTACACAGTGAAAACTCACCATGCCTGCGCGAAAAGGGAGTTCTTGATGCGGTCCGTTGCAGGAGACTGCGAGGTGCCACGACAATCGTATTTCGAAGTGAAGAAATTGGTCATATTTCAGTAGGTTTTCAGAATTCAAGAAATTAATTAGATAGGGTTTCTAGGGTTTGTGCAAAATTGGGGGAGAATCTGGGGTTTTATGTCATAGGACTCGATACCAGGGTTTCGGAAGCAAACGCGCGGTTTATCATGATAGCAGGGATTTCATGGTAGATGAAAAAAACGGAAGCCGCTCTATCTGGTTTATTTAACAAGGCGAGGTTGTGATACCTCAGATGGCTAAAGCATCTACCGTTTCGAGGGACTATTGGATTTCGGATCAGAGCTTCAGGGTTTGTTATGATTGTGAGTCGCAGTTTACGATCTTCAATCGGCGGCACCATTGCCGGATTTGCGACCGGGTTTTTTGGCTGGAAGTGCAAAATGAACACAATTCCCTCTTCTGTTGTCGATGGTTGGAAGTATGATCAGGTAGAGGGGGAGGGTATTTAGGGTTTGCCGCTATTGTTTCAAGATACGGGAGGAACAAATGACAACTTCACAATATGATGGCAT
>ML832191.1:23221-33752 GCA_009831015.1 Picea engelmannii | reverse complement strand
GGGGGGGGGGGGGGGGGGAATTGAACTATTTCCTCAACCTTTATAGGATCGACCATGATCCATGTTATCAAAACTATGAAACCTAGAAGACGACCCAATGTGATGCAAAAACTACATTTGTTTGGGTTCAAGTGGATTCAATAGTAGTGACATTGTTCAAGGATAAGTAAGAGGTGTGTAGGATGATCATCTCTCTTGCGAGATCATGACACTAAATCATCAAGATAAACCTCGACTATGTGTTTGAGGTCATGTAAAGAAAAAGACATGGCTCACTGAGATTTAGCTCCATCATTTTTTAGACCAAAATGCATCTTTCGATAAGAGAATGTACCCCACTGACAAATGAAAGTAGTTTTGTGTTGGTCTTCGAGCTTGATCTGTATCTAATTGTATCCCAAAAATCCATCCATGAAATAAAAGGCCTCGCAAACTACACATTCATCACCAATCTAATCAATAAATGGCATGGGGAAATTGTCTTTTGGACAAGCCTTTTTCAAATCATGGAAGTCCATAAATACACAAATCGTACCCTATTTTTTATTGACTGGCACTGGATTTGACACCCATTGAGTCAATTGGATGGGGTAGATGAAACCATCTTTAAGTAGTTTCTCTACTTCATCCTTAATAGTTGCTGCTTTCCTAGGATTGACTGGCCAAAGCTTCTGTCGGACCGGCTTAACAACGGGATAAGTCCTGATTTCCTGTTCGACAATTCATGGATCTATGCCTAGAATTTCCTCTTAAGACAAGGAAAACACATCACGAAATTATTTAAATAAATCCATGTAGATTTGAATCTCCTCGGGGGAGCAGTCTGCTCTGACGAAGATATTCTCCATGACGCTAAGGGTTATAGAGATGTCAATAGGTATTATTTTAGCTATTGTTGCAATATTTCCTTCGGTTTAAAATGCATGCATTGCCAAAGGATTGATAGGAAAATATTTATCTCCATTCATAGTCAGAGTGAATTCACCTACTTCAATTCATCTTAACTCTGGGAGAAAGTAAGATCTATGATGAAGATCATCATAGGGTCTGTCTGGACTAGTCATTTCCTCAATAATCACCTCGTCTGAGGGAAAGACTAAGTCTAAAGAATCTGTATCATCAAGGGAACCTTGAGACCAAATAGGCTTGAGCACCGGATCTAACTCTTGTGCGAGAGTCAGTTTGAGGTCGGCGGAAGCTTGCTGAATAATCGAGTATGCAACTTCTTTCGCAGACACAGGCATGACCATGCCATGGTGCTCTATCCCTTCCATCGTGACTTATGGGGAAGGAAGAGTTCACGGATCATTAACGTATATCGTGAGAAATTATGAGAGTTAAAAAAATTTGGCCTAAGGTTGGTCGGGGACAGCCGACATGAAATGGACATTGTCGGTCAGAGGTGGGTAATCGAAAGTACCCATCAAAGGTGGGCACAAAATGACCCCTATGTTGACGATGTTGGGCTGAGGGTTATCAATCATTGGGACTCCTGTTGAAGGGTCAGGATGAGAGAAATATAACTGATCAATGGTCATGATCTGACCCTCGTGTGGGAATAGCAAGACCCAAAAAACTGTTGCGACCACTGCTTGCATAACATAGGTCCAACTCCTTCCTAACAAGAGATTATAGTCGAGAGACACCTCGACCACTTCGACTTCGATGCACACAGTTTTCCCCCCTAACTACACAAGGAGGGGATGATCCCATGTGGCCAGAAATAACAACCGTTGAAAGTCTTAAGAAGAGTAGGTGACAGAGACAAAATGGGTTGGCCAATAGCCTTCCAACACGCCAAAGACATCACGCATGTTGAGGCACCTTCATCAACCACTGTGCAGAAAATATTCTAAGTAAAATTTTTTGTGGTGTAAGACACTACTATCTGAAATGCTACGTGGTAAGGAAGATGAGGTTTTAAGTCGATCGTATCAGGCATGATCGTTCCCATATTACAAGTCTCAGCAGATCCTAGGGAAGCTAACCAATCTTTTCTCTGGGAAGGGAAACTCTGGAGGACTTCCAAAGAAGACATTGCACAAGGGGTTTGTGACAAATCCTCCACCACAGAGTAGTTTTAGGCAGCCCTTGCGTTCAGATTATGAGAAGCTTTCTTGAATGCACCTTTTGGGATGTGTGTCTTTGTTTCGCCCAACGTCTTATCAATCTGGAGAGGAAGAGGTGGGTTTTTGTCTTCTTTTCTCTTCTCAGAGGTGCTTGACATTCCATAATCATGTGCTCTAGTTGATATATAGGCATCACCTTTCATCATATACACTTTTGTAGACGAAGGATTACACGAAGATAGGGGAGGTCCCTGACTTCCCCCCTATGCACTCGAAGAGGCTTGGGTTAGATTTTTCCCATGTGGAAACGGGTTCGTTAACATAGCAGGTTTTTGTTATGCCAATAAATTCTGGGCCTTTGCAAGATGAGGGAACTGATGTGTCGAGTGGTCCTCCTTGCAAAGATTACAAGGATACTTCAACTTTTTCTTTTCAATGTTGCCGCCACTAGCATTATCAGTGGGTTTCTTATCCCCCTTAACCTTATTTCGTTGTTTCTTTTTTCTGTCAGGTTGTTGGGTGGCCTTCCATTTTTTCATTTGCACACTGTGTACATCCAAATTTTGGGTAGGGTGAATAGCTGAACTGGTGGTCTGGCTAGCCGTTGTTTGTTGTATCGACAATTGTTACAATTGATTTGACAATGGATTAGTGGGATTTGTTTGTGTTGAACCAATAATTCCATCAGCATGTGGTCCATACCTCTGTCTGGTCTTGTCAAGTATTGACCTTGGTGCATCTGGCAAGATTTCATAAATTAAACCAGACTGAGAGTAAATCATCTCTAGCTGTTGAGCTCTCATTATCGCATCTTCCTCGGAAAACACCCCAGGCGTTGTGATGTCTTTAGACAACTGGGGTACCAAAGACTTAAGGAACCACTCTAGCAGAAATGTTGGTGGGACTGACACTTTTATCAAACTCTTCTGACGTCTCCATTCTTGAATGTGATCCTAGATATGGTCCACTTTTGTCTATTCAAAGTTGGCCAACAATTCAGTGTCGACATTGTATCTCACTGGTAATTGGAAATGGTTTAAGAAATCCATTGCCAATTCGTCGAAGGAAGAGTATCATAAGTGGTCGAGCTCGATGTACCATTTCATATCACTCCCTATGAGAGTGCATTGAAACAATCATAACTGGATGAAGTCGCCTCTCAAAGAGTTGGAGGAGCTCCATAAGTGGAAGGTAGTCATGTGATCGCCAGGATATTCATTAGGCTTGGCTTTGAACTTTGGAATGTCCGAAGGCAACTTGGTCGACATAGGAGGCCAACTCAGATCATGATAGATGGGGTCATTTAATAACCTTGTCAAGTCTGGCAAGTGCAGGGTTGCCAGAAACAGTAGTTTGGGTTGTGGATTGTAAATAGGGAAAAAGGAGCCTGGAGTTTGGTTGGCACCAGGTTGCCAAGAAAAGTTAGGTTGTTGGCCAGTGCTCTGGTAATAAACATGGTCGTGACTAGCATATGGATTTTCTGCTTGTTGAGACATCATCGGCTAATTCTCAAAACATGACGTAAAGGGTTGGGCTTGCATCTCATTCTAAGGATTTTGGGAAGGGTTTCCCCCTGCCGATCCGATGGGCATAGGTTCTAAGACTTGTCCGGGGTTCCATTGGGTATGAAATGGGTTACCCCTGATCAACATCCCTGACAAGGTAACTGGTCCCTGTCATGGATTCCAAGGTCCTTGTGAGGAAGGAATTCCTAAGTTTTCCCCCTGTGGAGGAATAGTACCTTGTACAGGATGGGGTTGTCCATAACCGAAGTTTCCCTTGGCCGAAATGGCAGCTGACAAGAAAGCGTTGTGACCAAATTGATCGAATAAAGAGAAAGGTGTCGAACCAACCAGCATGTTATAATAAGGGAGTTCTTGACTACCTACTCCAAACAAGTTTACGTTTGGCCCGACAGAGTGTTGATGAACACCACCAAGCAAGGGGGACAAAGGGGGTATATGACACCCGCCATAAGGGAAAGTGATAAAGGGGGTTGAAGTGCCCCCCATAGATCCTTGCAGAGGTGCGTTGGAACTCCCTGCCCCTAGACCTAAAGTATGTAGAGTGGAGGATGAAAGTATAATACTCATACCAAATCCAGGCATCTCGTATGGGAACAGAGGACCTATCGCACTCTGGGTAAATAGAGTAGTGATCATTGCCATAGACAGAATTGAACCACTACCCAAGGTAGAAGCAGTCAATACCATAGTGGCCCAGACCGTCGATGGTTAGTTAGGAGGTGGAACACCCCCTGTCGTGACAGTCATGGAGGGAATAGGAGTATTCTGAAGTAGCAACGTTTGGTTCCATTGTTGCTTGAGACATTGTGATTGGTTCCTCCAGAATCAAACATTCTCCTCTTGAAGATGGGTTGGGAAAAATTTCTTGTAACCCGATTGTCTTAAAAGACCCTTGATGGTCTAGAGTTTGCCTTAGTAGTGGTGGGGGGGCTCGAGGTCAACTGGAAGCAAGCCCAAAAGCCTTCGTGACTGGAGGAACTCCTGATCCTCCACTGTGTGAGAATATCAAAGAAACACTAGGGCTATCTATAAACATTTTAAAACAAGCACGCACTAGAAAAAGTACCTATTAGATAAAACAAGCAATCACTAGCTAGTTGGAAGAACAATTACAACAACCAACACTAGAGCAACTTACTGGTGCAAGTGAAACTCGAATACGGAAGCAACCTCTGGGTATACTCTGCAAAGCGTGGCCCGATGTCTATCCTAGGTACCATAGTATACCCCCGCAGTCACTTGTGTAAGTCACTAGAATGATAGGCAACTAAGCTGCCAATGCGCAAACAATCACGAGGTGGGTATAGTCGACAGTCAGGTGGACCACAATGAGCAGGGTATCAAGCCTGAAACCTATCAAGGGTATTGAAAGAAAGTGTTCCAGAAGATGACTGAGGACCCCGAATGGATTCGAGACCCACAAAGCTTCGTGGAAAATGCGATCAACGAAATCCCAAGATAATCCCTTTATGCGTGTTCCCCACTATGCTTGGTCCGGCTTTGGAGGGGTTATCTCCGCTACCTTTCTACATGTGACCTCATATTTATCCCTTGTGTTAGAGGGGGGTCTCGGATAACTTTCACGATACTAGACTTTTAATACTCTGTATCACAGACTCTTATGTTTTTTTTTGCAGCCTTGAAGAGTTTCCTCTCCAATCCTAAGTCAAGCCTCTAGCCTAGTCTAGTTGATGGTCCCTACAAACATAATGTCTAGTTGATTTTAATTAATCGTTAATTTTAGTGGTTTTCTTAAGTCAAATGGAACGAAAGTGAAACCAATGATGTTTTTCAGAGACAAAAGAGAAGAGCATATAATGAATCTGGAAAGGAATTACTTCTTCACAAATTCAAATTTTCATATTCAAAATCTTTAACCAACTTTTCAAACTCTTTTTTGTTCTAAGATCCTTTAGCAGAAAATGAAAAACAATCTTTCACTCGACTACGAGCTACTTATTGTCCTAAGTCAATCAGCCAAGAACTTATGAAAGCAATATTTTTACTGATGATTAATGAAAACAACCAACTACTTAACCAAACCAAGAAATAATTTTATTTATTTTTTATTATTGTTTAATGCTTAAAAAGGAAAAAAAAGGAAAAATGATGACAAGTAAAGACCAAGAAACGACTTCTAGCCTAAGCACAGATCGAAAAGTGTTACTAAAAATAACACACAAGTTTATTGAAGAAGACTCTCAAACTTGTCTAAAAACATTATTACAGAAAAACAGAGGAAAACTTTTAATGAAAAAGAAAGCTATGTTATAATCAAACCTAAGCTATAAACTTCTATGACAAACACCCAGAGTAGTTCAAGAAAATCCCTGAGAGGTGTGACCCCTGGCAGGGAAGAGGATGACTTCCTCTTCCAAAAAAAAAAATTCTCAACAGGTATGCTACTGACAGTTCAACAACCAACATATGTACACGGGCTGTGAAAGGTCAGGGCACATGTGCACATGTCTAGGCCCACTACAGGACGCGTGCACCTCTACAACTCCTCAAAAATTAAAAAACAAGAAATTAGGCACAACAGGGAGTACTGGTATTTAGAACCATAATCCCTTGAAGACACATAAACTTACTTTAATAGAAAAGGATGCAAGGAAACTTCATTAAAAAGAAGCTAATATGACGTTATATTTAGGCTACAAACTGCAACAACAGAGACCATAACTAGATCCAGAAAACCCCTGAGAAGGATCACTTCTGACAGGGAAGAGGATGATTGCCTCTCTAAAAAAAAACAAATTGAACTCAGGCACACAGCTAACACTTCATCAGCCAATGTATGCATGTGGGTTGTATAAAGGTAGGGCATGTGTATACGTGTGAAAGCCTTGTACATGCCATGTATACCTCTGTGACTTCCCGAGAAAGAAGAAAAAAAATCAAGTAATGAAAGTAGGGAGTACTGGTATGGAAGACCATAATCCCTACTAGCTCAAACTCTTGCAGAAACTCATAAAAAAGGTAATAAAACCAATTTAAAACACCCAAAAAGTATCCCCCAAAACACTAGAGATTTCCCCAGTATGGTCACCAATTCTGTTGTGGGTGGGAAATCCCCCTATGGACTAGCACTAAGGGTTTAATAATGCATGTAGAAAATAACCTTTGAAAGTCTCCTACTTTTTACTATTATCTTGACATAGACCCCACATCAATGCATAAAACACAAGGATAAAAGGATCTGGTAACTCTACCTTGAAATCCTCACTCGGTGTTGATCAATTTGCGTTCAGTTTCTCCTTGACTGAAAGTCTCCTACCAAAACCAACCTTCCTCCCAAAACCAACCTTCATTCACAAATAGACAAACAAAGAATTACAAGCATGCATCTCATATATGAACTAGTGGGTTAGAGGTTCCAAAAATATAAACCAAATTGAATATTGAACACCTCATATGGTAGGACAAGAAAATTAATTTTTCCTATTAACCTCACAAAAGTCACTTACAATGGTGATATCATCTACTGCTTCTCCTCTTCAATTCTCACACAATGGTTTCAAAAGGTTGGGGCAAGGGGAATGTCAAATCGGGTATAGTTTCGTTACTATTATTTTCCTCTTCCAAATGGGACCCCTGCCCCTTCTTTTATAGGTTGAAAAGGGCTAGGGATTTGGTTGAATGACCAGATGTAAGTAGTCAAATGGTTTTAGGAAACCTACCCGGAAATTTGTATTTCATCTGCAAATTTCTATTTTTCATGCTTTTGTAGGTATACGCGGGTTGTAGTGGGTCAGCTAGCGTATACACGTGTGCAATAGTGAAGTAGGGTGTGTCTGCCTTTAAAAAGGGTGTTTTTAAAAAGCTGTCCAGTAGTGTCTTGGAAAAAAATGGAAAATGAGATGGCCTGCTTCTAGGTAAGCATGTCTGGTGCAAATTAGGGTTATAACACTGTGATCCCCACTCTTTCCTAGACTGCAAGCATATGAGCCTTGCAGTCATCAATAGAACTATCTCAGGTGAGACTGTATAATACGTTATTTGTGTTGTGTTTCCTTTTGTTTTACCAAGAGGGCCGATAGTTTTAGAGGTATTTGTTGGAATTTGTTCAGATATGAACCTGGGTCAGCCCAAGAAGTGGTTAGAGAAATATTAAAAACCAACAAATGGTTATTTCGCCAGCTGGATCTACATGGGATTGAGTGAGTCAGATATGTGAAAGAATCACAAAGATAATGAAGGTATAAAAAGGAATGTTTAGACCATGGAATCCAATGTAGGAGAAGATTGAAAGTTGGTTGAAAGCCAAGGATCTTGCGTTTTTGCAGAAGGATAAAAAACCCCTAAATTAACACCGGGAAAATATCTCGACAAGTATGTGTTTAGCGATTTGCATAAGGTCTTTTTCTATGATTTCACGCATGTGTTGTAGGAGTGGATATTAAGGTTGAAATATAACCACCCTACAAATCAAATCATACATCTCGAGTTGAATACTGTGGATATATTGCAGTTACAATGAGTTAACAACAAATTCACGTGTGTAGTAGATTTCTAGCCAGACAGTATTGTTGGAGGGTTTATCACAAAATTTGCAGTAGATACCACAAAGTCTTATAGTGTAGCAAAGAAATATTTTCTGAAGGGGCCCTGAGGTAGTTATATCATATCATTGTATACTTCCATAAAGATCTCACTATATAACAAAGGCATGATGACTATGGAAGAAAAAAACTAAACTTCCCTATGTGTATGGGGGAAGGGGGGAAGCACTAACAAGAGATGGAGAAATGAATGAAGAGATGGATAAGGGAAATATGTGCAGTGGATTACCCTACCAATATAAGATGAATAATAAGAAGAGAGTCATAGCAGATAGAGAGGGATTGGCAAGTGATGAAGAAGAGGTAGAGGATCTCCGAGTTTTGGAGAATTTTGAGGAAATCCTACGCAAAACATATGAATGGAAGAACATATGTCCAAGGGAAGGAACAGAAATAACTCCTATCCATTTTAGTGTCAGTGTGGAACCCATAACCCCATGTGTGACTAATACACCAGAAATAACACCACCGTTTAGACAACCAAATTTTAGTGGAAGAAAGATAATAGGAAGTGCACTTAATCAAGGAGAAGTGACTGCAGGAATTAGTCCAGGAAGTAGTAGTCAAGTATATACATCATGTACAGTTCATATTTCATCCCCAGTCAAAATGGTAGGACATGATCCCACCATCACGTTACTCGAATTCAAGGGAGAGGCATAAGAGGATCCTGAAAAGAACTTGTTTATTTGTGAGAATATTTGGGAAGTGAAGCCAATCAAAGAAGAGGATAAAAAAATTGTGTAGTTAACTATCATGCTAAGAGACCATGCACTAGATTGGTATATGAGATTAGCTATAAATATTCCATGAGGAACAACAAGGACGATTGCATATGTCAAGAAGCTATTGATAAATGAATTTCAGAAGCCTAGCTCAGAGGATCAGTATATGAATGAGATGATTGAAATCAGGAAGAAACCAGGAGATTCTATTTGGGATATTGATCAAAGGTTTAAACTTCTTAAAGGTAATATGTTTTATGTAATGACTAATATGTAGCATATACATCTCTTTGTGAACTCATTATTACCACATATGAGATACCCTTTGAAGAATCAGAAGTTTCAAACTCATGTAGAGGCTCTGCATGCAGCCTTACAACTGGAAGAGAACCAATATAAGAAGACAGATCCAACAATAGAGGAGATGAAGGAGGATTTGAATAAACTCACATTTCAACTAAACTAGAATAGGGGAAAATGCAAAAGAGAAGTTGATTGGTGTACCACATGCAAGACGAAAGGAAACCACAAGAATGAGTTCCCAACTTTCATGTAGTACATGGAAACAGGGCTACCAAACCCTTTGCCAATAGAAAGACCATGGTGTGAGATCTATAAAACACATGGACATGATCCATATCATTGTCCAATCTTGCAGAAATATCAGACAATTACCAAGAGTTCATATTGCAAGTTTTGCAAATCAATGGGTTATGGTGACAAATATTGTAGGACAATGGGCTTGATGCAGCAGAGAACGTCGGACACCTATAGGGTGCAAGAAAAAATGACGACAAGGAAATTTTCACCTCAGATTAACCAGGTACCACCTCCATACAACATTGTGTAGTATCTGTATAACATTTCATAGTCGCAATACAATAATGCGCAACCTCTGTATAATCCCATGTAGTATAATCAGGTGCCTTAGTACAATGCACTATGAGGAGATAGACGTGGATACAGAGGTGGAGGACGAGGTAGAGGATGATTTGGAAGAGGCATAGGTCCAGTAGTGTGCCATAACCACCAACAACCAGGAAATTATGCAAGGGAATGTCCACTTCCACCTGCGACATGTATGTATTTTCATGCAACAAACCATGATAGAGAGGAATGCCCAACACGTTTGGGGAAAATTCAAGAAAAATAGAATCAGAAAAATTAGAATGTTTAGTGGATTTATGTAGAGGTGAGGGATGATGGAAGAAATATCAACATATTTACACGAGGAGGTGCCAATACATGAAATGATGTAGTAAGATAGGAGTCAGCACAACACCAATGGTGAAGAGGAATATTGAACCATATAAATAGTTCGATGCAAGGAAAGAAAAAAAAATATTCAAGGAGGAAAGATAGGAGTTCCTCAACCAAGATGTTGCATCTACATCAACTGCGCAACATACTCAGAATGTACCAATGGACGATATGCCCTTATCAATGGACCACACCAGTAAAACAAAACCTGGAGAGAAAGTATGTACCATAAAGACCTTTTTCCAATCATGTGCTAAAATACTGAATGATCCATCATATGTTAAAGTTTTTCAAAATATGTTAGAAATATGTAATGCAGATATAGAGGGGAATTTAGAACATAAAATAGTCAATCATCTCCATACAAGAAGCAAGACAAGTAGGGAATT
>ML832190.1:35913-46579 GCA_009831015.1 Picea engelmannii | reverse complement strand
ATAGCACTCCAGTGGAGGACGGGTGTCACTCCATGCCATCATAGGGAGTGTGGGCCATAGGCGCCAAAACAAGGGACAGGTGTCGGAAGGTCAAGCTTGGCCATGAGTCAATGCCAAGTGGCATCGGGGATCGGAGGATCGGAATTTGCGAAGGCCTGTGCCTCACGACATCATAAACCCCGAAACCCCGATGGAAGGTTATACGGCGACAGGCATATGGTAAGTGGTCACATGGACTATGATATAACCCAGGGGGCTAGCTAGCGTAAAGACGCGTCGAGAGTCCAGGGGACTTGTGCGCCATAGCATTGAAAGGCGCCAAACCCCGACAAGAATTAAGACTGTGGTCTTGTGAACATTGTGGTCATATTGACCAGGACTTAGCCCGGAAAGCCAATACGCTAGGAACACATCGGAGAATCGGGAGTTCCGGGTACATGGGCACTTCGGCACCGCAAACTCCGAAACCCCGACGAGAAGCTGTCGTATGGTCATACAGAAACCGGTCGTATGGATCAAAGGCTTAGCCACGTAGGGCTGAGACAACCAAGGGGTGAATCGGAGATCGGTGTTTGTAGTTGTCAAGATATCGTGGGTGTCAAAAACCCGATAGAAGGAACCCCGAATCCTAGTATAGAGTCAGGGATTGGCATTTTGCTAATACGGGTTTGTGGAGATTTCTCCTGTATGGGAGATTAACCCAAAATTTTTAAAAATTATGATAGTGGGTGTGTTACACAAGGGCTGCCACAGGGCACCCCCTCCAAGGCATAAAAGGTTGTTTTGTGTTCGCGTGGGTTCGAACCCACGACCTCCAAGGGAATGTTGGACGACTTGGTAGGGTCAGGCTACCAGCCCGTCCACACGGTGTGTCTTACTCATATATGGTTTGATAATTATTTAAGTTTGATATATGGTATGGTTTGGCGGGGTCTGAGTTGGGGCTTAGCCCCAGCCCCCGATTATATTCCTTCCTCCATATGACTCTACCACACAACCTTGTGCGGGGTTTAAAATGTTCAACCAATGGTTAGATCAATACATGTGTCAACCGATCCGACACGCGCCCAACCACCTATCAATCTCACTTCCCACTGTTGCAATGGTTCTGACTTAAGCGTCTAGGGTCCGGCCACATGGGGGGCATACTCCGGGAAAAGGGGTCAGTGCACTAACAGTGCAACAAATTGTCATATTTTTCTGGAAGGTGCATGTGCTGGGTTTTTGGCATGAAAAATTCCCATGAGCCAGGTTCAGTGAGTCTAAGTGTGTTTTGGCGAGTAGAGACAACAAAGAATGGGGAGAAACTTCCAAGGACCGATTCCAACTCAGTTTTTGGCCAAACCAGGTGCAGGAAGAGCCCAACTAGGGGTTTTTGGATGTTCTAGAGCCATTGAAGCCATCCATTTCTCATTTTGAGAAATGTAAAGAATTGATTTTGAGACTTTGATCATTAATGAAAAATATCCATTGGAAGTTGGACCAAGAGATGTAGCCTAAGAGAGGGGTGAACTCCTTTATCATTTTGTTGTGTTAATGTGTGTATTTTGATGGTTGTTTATGACTATTTATTCTTATCATGATTAAGTAAAAACTCATTAATCTTATGTGTTTGTAACTTGATCCTATTACCCAAGCACATACCATTTCACCTGCAATTTTAAAAAGATTTAAGCCTTTACATTTTCAGATCATCCAGACCCAAAACATAGATACAAAGGAACCCTTGCCCAAAACATATACATAATCCATTGGCATTATCCTATCATGATTTCCACCAGCTCTCTTCCTCTTGACCTACTTAACCCAAGGAATGTACCATTTGTTTATCAGGGCTAACCCAAGGAATGTACCATTCATTTACCAAGGTTAACCCAATGAATATGCCCTCTTCACTTTTCTTGGTCCATCGAGTTGCACCATTTGCTTATCATGGTCTCTCTAGCATAGGTCACTAGGAATCTCACTATTTGGATCTCAAGAGACTCAATACTAAAAAGAATGTAATGTTCCCAAGCAAAATTTTCAGGAATATGAGGGTTTATTACTGGTTGTTTGATGTGTTTATTGAATGTTTTTTGCAGATTGTTTTCCCCATAATTGCGCTGGAGTTTCTTCCAAGAGTTTTACAACATATAAAATATATATATGGAAAACAATAGATTAACACAATAAGATACAAGAGAGATAACACAAGTGAATAGCCAAAAACTTCAGATCTAACCTTTATTTACTTAGTAAGTTGATCCCCATACAAGAGATATACAGATCTGGATGAAGATAGTAGAAATATAGTAGATATGGTTGACTATGCCTCCAGGATACAATATAAGAGAGTTGTGAGTAATACAAGTCCTCCAATGGCAACATACAATTCTAAACAAGATCAATTTATTTCCCTTCTTCAATCTAGAATCCCAAATCGACTGAGTTGTGCACCACCTAGTTGTAGGGACTCTAAGGATTTTTGCCTCTTTAGATATGGCCTCTAAACTCTTGGGAATGGTTGTAGATATTTAGATATGGGATTGTAAGACAAATATGATGAGTTCCTCTAGCCAAAATGTGAGTTCTAACCCCTCAACTCACTGTACCTCCAAGAGAAGATGTGCCCTCCTTCAAAAATTTGATCAACCAAGAGAAATAATAATTATACAGAGAAAACCCTTCAAGAACTGATGAGGAAAGGAGCTATGGTGATGATAACACCTTATTTAACAATATCTTCCTCATATCCCCAACCTCCAAGATGAATCAAAATCCCTTCACTCTAACAGTGCATCCAACCTACTGAAAAACTCTCAATCTACACCCTTTCTTCACAATACACTTTCAGAATGAATATGAAACTGAGTAGAATGGAAAGGGTGGGATATTTCACCACCTTGGCCAAGCTCAGATCAGAAATAGAGTAATATTTCACCTCCTTGCTGATCTCTAGGGTTTAGTGAGACAAAACCCTCAAACTCTTAAGCTCTCAAGATCACAAGTGCAAAAGAAAAAAATGATCAAGAATGAGGAGTGAGGCACCCTCCTATCCTTTTCTACCTCCAATTATAATTTTCACTTAAATTATTTAATTGTCTCCTAAGTTCATTCACCTTTACTTTCCCAATTTAGCCAATTATCGTTTATTTTTCCTTTTTTGCTAAAGTCACTTTAATAATATAACTTTAACACCTTAGTGACCATTTTTTTCCTCTTTGTTCCCCTTTTATTTTATTGAGACTATAGTCTAGAGGGAACAACTAGACTACTAAGTCTCTCAAGGTCCTTGTCACTTGGAAGGGGACATTACAATCTCCCCTACTAGAAATTTATTTCCCTTCCCACAAGCAATTATAAATATGTATGTTGTAGCACCTGTTCATTTTCCCAAGTGGTATATTCTATTGGAATTTTTTTCCATTTGATCAGATATTACCTGATAGCCTTGTTGCTTAGAATTTTTCCCTCACCTCCAATATCTCCTCTGGAATTAAGATCACTTGTCCTTCATCATCTACTAGAGAAAATTCCTCATTAGAAATAATGATTTGTCCCAATTATCATTTTCAGACATGAAACATGGAAGACATTGTGAATTTAACTTCAATGTGGTAGCTCTAGCTCATATCCAACGACCCCCACTTCTCTGTTTACCCTGTATGGACCATAGAAGCGGGGTTTGAGTTTTTCAATGCCATTTTTTTTTATGCATGCCTTCCTATATGATTGAATCCTTAGATATACTAAGTCTCCTACCTCAAAAGTGTGCTCCACCATGTTTCTGTGTGTATATAAATTATGTTGGTTTTAAGCCCTCTGTAAATGATCTTTAAGCTCTCTCAGTGTGTATTGGATTTCCTGTATCCATTCCTTAGCTATAGGATCTCTACAATATCCAAACACTATCTTTGTAAAAGTGAGAGGGTCATAACTATATAAGGCCCAGAAGGGAGACATACCAATGGACATGTGATATGTGGTGTTGTAACAATATTATCCCAAGTATAACCACTTACCTTTCGGGGTTTGGAGTTCTTTTCTCCTTTGATTTCTCTCATTTACCTTGAATTTATTGTCATATGATTTCTTGAGAGCCTCTTTTTATTTTGAGTCTAAGTTTCTTGTCCTTAGCCTTAACCTGGAACTGTTTTAATAGATATACGTGGGTTTTCCCTTGACATACGCGTACATATACGAGCTTTTGTTCCATAGGGTGCTTACATACACGGTTTTCTATTGAAAAGACACATACATCATCCTTTTTTGCTTGATTGTTGATTTTGATGTTTGTTGGGTAAGTGTTGATGGTTGTTGAGTCTTCTTAGGTCTCTGTCATGACTTTTAAGTGCCTGCAGAGTGATAAGAAACCTTCCTTTGGTTGAATTTTCAAGTGATTTTTTTTTCTCATCATCCTTTGCATTGGTTTTCCTTGCATTTTGGGTTGGCTGTTTGCTTATTGATATTCTACTTGGTTTGTCTCTGTTTGCATATGGTAGGGTCTTTATATCAAGTTGTTCTTCATTCCTTGCATTTTCATTCTTTTCTATTGAAAATAGAAAAATATACATTTTGCATTATTGGCATTTCATCTTTTGGGTTCTTATCATTGATCTTAGTACATGTATGGAAATATTGCATCTTATTTGAAATTGCAGAATTGAATTATATTCCTTAGAAAAGGAAGAATCTCACCCTACATAGAAAATGTTCCACAATTTAGCATAAACTATATCGAAGAAGACCTAGGAGTGTATTCCATCTTTGATGAAGAGGATAATATTGATTTGGAAAGAATTGATTCATATGATGATTTATGGCATATGCACTTTGATCGTTCACACTCTAATGAAGGTAATGGGGTTGGTATTATCTTGGTTTCCCCAACAGGAAAAATTCATAATCTGTCATACAGGTTGGAGTTTTCTTGTATGAACAATGCCGTTGAATTCAAAGCTTTATTATTCGGCATTGAGAATGCCCTTAATATTGGTTGTAGTCACCTTTCATTTTTTGGAAATTCCGAGCTTGTTGTGAACTTGATATGTAAGACATGCTCTCCTAGCAACAAGCTGATGAAACAATACTACCAAACTATTTGGACACTTGTCTTGAATATTATATCCTTCAACATCACTCATGTTAAGAAGGAGTTGAATTCAATGGTTGATCGGTTAGTTTTATTTGCAGCCTTTCCTAATGAACAACTTTTGCCTCACATGCCCAATTGTTCTTTTCAATCTCTACATCATCCATGTTTTCGTGAAAATGAAGAATATTGGAAGGCCATACCTAATGATGAGATCATTTGTGTTGTCTTTCAAAATGAACCTCTTAAGCCCGAGGAGATTATATTTGTAGAAAACAACAAGATTCCTGAGGGCTTGACTCCTCTTGAGAGTTTGTTTTCTTTGAGTGTTGTAGGCAACATAGAAAAGAAAAAATAAGAGGAGTTACAAAAGAAGGTGGTTGAAACCACCCTCCTGAACATTAGGACACGTGAATCTTCAATGGATTATAAGATAAATGTCCAATGTTTTGTTAGAAAAGAGATGGGGTCCACCGGACTACTTGGTGAATCTCAAAAGGTTTTTTCTTTGTCTTATGAGGATCTTCATGGTTTTTATCCTGGTCTTGTTCAACATATTATGAAACTAGCTAGGAAAAAACAAGAACTTGTTAACTCTGCACTGGAAGCACCCTTTCGAAGGGATTTGAGAGATTTCTTAAGGGATGGAATGTTTTTTTCATCCCACCCTGAATGGGTCTCAATTTGAAAAACGGCCTCGGGGACCACTGATAATATCAGAACTGCGATTAGTCTTCGAACTTTCAGGCAAGCGATTATGAGGAATCCCTTTTCCCCTCTCAATATGGAAATGCTTTTGCAACAAGTTATAGAGTCACAGTTAAGACCCTTACTTGACAGTTTGTTTGGTTACAAAAGAATCAAAGTAAAAGGGGTAAATTTTTAGAAAACCACTTTCATTACTAATTGCGATACCATGCCTTACAAATGCCATATTTTTAGCTTACTTGATATAGGTATTGCTTTTGAAAAACCTATGCACACGACTCTCAATGAATTGGTCATTCTCTATCTATATCTTGATGATCTAATTGTGCATGTCAAGGGACTGATGATTACATCATATTTCCATGTGATCGGTCCTTTCCAAATTGCTTTTGTCTTGGATACTAATTCTTATATCTCAAAAGATTTACAGGAGCAATTGTTTCCCTACAACACTAACAACCCTCACTTGAAATATTGCAAGGAACCAACATGAAAAGTTCTAATGTTGTCTGGATTTTGCTGTATTCTAGTAGCCTAGCTATGCTTTCAATTTTTGTGCTTCTTTTCTACACTTACAGTACCTTGATTTCTTCCTTCTAAGTTAAGTTTTATTTCCTTGTTGTTTTTCAATTGAGTCTTTTATTGTTGTTGTTTTAATTTTTGCAATATTACTTCTGTTGTGATTTTTGTCTTTATCATCTTTTAGTGTTTGGTCAAGATATAATGTTGGATCAATTCTTCCACAGTGACACTCCTACAAAGCATTTTTAGTCGATAACAATCAATCTTACACAGTTGTTATGATGTCTCCTTTGAAGGGCCCTTGAAATTGTTACATATTTCCACTGTTGTCTTACAAGGAATTGGTTATTTCCCGCTTCTTCTTGCCATTTTTTCATCCATTGAAATCTTAAGAGCAAGTCTATAAGTTTTCCTCCTTGAAAGTTAATATCATATTCCAGTTGAATGATTTTGAATACAGTGGTAAAAAACCCTCATACTTAACACTTTTCATCAATTATTCCCAAATTCTCGGTCATATTTCCATTAAATCCGCTCATTTCCCCTTGTTGCATAATTATTCTGGTTACGTCTTCCAAAATTACTATTCTTGGTCTATGAAACCATGAGTTTTGAGTTCTAAATCTGTTGAAAAAAAAAATCCTATGGAGTTGCCAGTTTGTTGACGATTAAAATTGTCAACCAAGTTTTTCCCACAAAGTGTTTCTAAAGCCTATTATTATAAAAAACTAAATAATACTAGTAGGTGGGACCCCCTTGAACTATTGGAGATTAGATTTGTTCATTTTTGATGTTGTGATGATGTGCAACATGACTTACATGGTTAATGAGATCTTGTTGTTATTGGTATGAGTTGAGATTTTGAAGTGTTGATTCTTTATGTTACTACAGCCTATGTTATTCATTAATGTCATTGTTATTTGTTCTTATCGCACCTGCACAACAAACATGTTAGTGAAATTACATGAAAGATAGTTTTGAGAAAGACAAAAATACTATAAAGTGCAAGGAAAAGGAATGAAATTTTGCGTTTTTACTATAGCACATGCAAACTATTGAAAGGAAATGAGAAACAATTGCAAAGGGGAAAGCTATCCTATATACTATACTACATGCATAAAAGACTTAACAATTAATGCTAAATCCTAGCTAGCAAAGTAAATGGTTGTGCAATTGTGATTGAGTCATATGGTTAATACACATATGGTATGAAATGTTGGTGGCACATTTTTCAAGGTAATAGTGCTAATGGTTATGCGAAATGTTATGTGGAACTGGAATTATGTTATGGCATAAGTTAGAAAGGTAGTATTGTCTATTGGGTTTTAATGTGGTCATGGTTTCAATACATGGTTTGATTAATGGTTAATGAAGAATGTGTTGGCATGTATTGATGAGCTAATGCATTATGGGTGCAGGCGACGTGCATTTAATGCACATCACATTTACTCCTCCTATTATCCACCACCCTAGTCGGGCCATTGTTCGATCTTGTTGCTGTGGTTATGCTCCAAATTTTTAGCAGGGAGGAACTGCTTGGACAACTCTCGTTTTAAGGAATTCGATTATAGGTATGTCCTTTTTTGGCCATTCGTGATTCTACTATGATTATAAAATGATTATTGGCTAAGGTGTAATGGTTTGTGTTTTCCTAAGTGTTGCAACTGTGTGAAATATTGTTCTTGAATGAAGAGTGGATGGTTCTTACTGTAAAAATATTGAATTCGTGGAACTGATTGGTCATCTTGGGTGGTAGCTCTATGTTATCCTTGTTGATTTTGTTGGATTGATTTTGTTTTGTCTTGAGTGCATGGCTATCTTCATGCATTTGTCACTAAACCCAGTCTTTGGATTTTGTGGAGTTAGTTGTAGCACCCCTTTTCTGGCTACTAAGGCTTAATCGCTCTTAAAAGGAAACTTGAACACCACTCTATACATAACTCATACAGGTATTATAATCCCATTCATTTAAACAAATAAACACCTTCTACACATAGTATTCATATGAGTTACTACCATAATTAACAATCAATAGCATTTCATACTAATTCATATACACAACGGAAATCATGATAACATAAGAAGTAGAGTCATGCAAAAACATGATTAAAACATAAAAAAATACTTATCTTTTTAATAGTGGTAGAATCCACCAACCAAGTGTAGGCCTTCCACGAACCTCCAAGCCTTAGACCACACTGCTCATCAGCTCAGCAGTGGGTCACCCCCGAGCTGGGACTAAGCTCCACCCCAAGACAAGGAATCCTAGGCTAGGCTGAGGTTACAGGGAAAACAACACACAACCACAAGGAAGGGATTCTCTCCAAGGAACCTCCCACGCTCACCGCCCATAGACCCTCATTCCCCACATGCCCGTTCCACCCCAGGAGTATACACCTTCTTTGTCACCTGGACAGTCCTTTGGCTGCTAATCTCCCTTGCCTTGGGTTACAAGAACAGGTTGGACCAGAAGTCTTCGGGCTCTATGGAAGCTACAAGGTTCCTTCCAAGAGTTCTCTCCTTCCTCTGCGCACTCTCTCACCTGGAGGGAGTCGCTCACAGGTCCAACAACCTGGTCTTCCAAGTTCAACCACGACTCGACGCCACAGGAATGTCGAATCATTTGACTCTTTAACCGTCGAATCCCGACAAAGCTAGCGAATGGCCAATGGGAACAGATCCCAACAGGGCTAGAGAACCACCAATGAGAATGGGCCTTGTCGCACGGTTAAGTGGAGTATAGGTGGCAGAGAGGGAAACGCGACATGGTAGTCAACATGACAGGAGGGGGCCCCACTGTACACACCATACCATCCCGGNAAGGGGGTCCGGAATCCAACTGAGCACCGTTGATCAAGGTGAAATAATCTTGACCATTCGAGATTTGCGCGTTCAATTTTGGACCCATGCCCCCATTAATGACAGAACGACAAGGGGGTCCCCGAATGAAGCCTCAGTCGTAGATCTAGGTGGGTGGAATCTGGTCGTCCAGATCTGCTCACTACTTACCTTAATCCGCATTCGCACCCCAACTTAAAGGCGGCCTCTGTTCCTCACATCTAATGGTCATTACATCCCTTGAGATTCCCCGAAGTAATCTCGTCCGTTCATCGGGATTTAACCACATGCTAACGTCTCGACATTATGGGTCAGGATTTATCAAGGCGAGAGCCCGAGTTCTTGTCAACGGAACTCCCGAATCCCCGATCCCCGATTTCCTGAAATGGGTAATCTCTCGACACGTGGCCTTCTCAAGTCAGACGATCCACGACTGCTCCGGGGTTTCCAACATGGAAAGTCCCGATCCCTTGTTACCAGAACTCCCGATATCGCGATTCCCGATTTCCCGAAATGGGAAATCTCACGACACGGGGCCTCCGTCATTCAGACATTCTAGATCTATTTTGGGGCTTTCACCCCTATTCACTGCTGTTTTAACCCTCGGATATCTCCTGACAGATCCAACAGTTGTCGGGTTTTCTAGTCGATATCTAACGGCTCAGACGGTTCCTAACTAACTTGGGATTTTTCATATCGCAATTTCCACAATCCTGTGCAATTCCAAAGGGATTTAAACCCCGTGCACACTTTCCAGATCTAATGGTCACGAGGGTTCACCTTCCCTCCCGAACAGATCCTAAAGCTCCTACACTTATGGTGTGGAGTCCTCTATCCCTGTGGACTTATACCACACTGGCTGCGGTTTCATAACGCCGCTATACCTCCTGAGCTTAAAAACTCGTCAAGTAACTCCTTGACACTTTGGAGCACACCAAGGTTCGAAATTGGCATTCCAGACCCAATTTCCCCTCGCATTCTCGGTCCAAAGACCGCTCCACTGGTCCATCTAGGCTCAGTGTCGAAACCTTGGCTCTGATACCAAATTGTAGCACCCCTTTTCTGGATACTAAGGCTTAATCGCTCTTAAAAGGAAACTTTAACACCACTCTATACATAACTCATACAGGTATTATAATCCCATTCATTTAAACAAATAAACACCTTCTACACAGAGTATTCATATGAGTTACTACCATAATTAACAATCAATAGCATTTCATACTAATTCATATACACAGCGGAAATCATGATAACATAAGTAGTAGAGTCATGCAAAAACATGATTAAAACATAAACATATACTTATCTTTTTAATAGTTGTAGAATCTACCAACCAAGTGTAGGCTTTCCACGAATCTCCCAGCCTTAAACCACACTTCTCATCAGCTCAACAGTGGGTCACCCCCGAGCTGGGACTAAGCTCCACCCCAAGACAAGGAATCCTAGGCTAGGCTGAGGTTACAGGGAAAACAACACACAACCACAAGGAAGGGATTCTCTCCAAGGAACCTCCCATGCTCA
>ML832190.1:11985-25754 GCA_009831015.1 Picea engelmannii | reverse complement strand
TACATGACTAGCTTTCTTGCATTCATTCTTGTAACAAGTTCTTATCTTTTAATTCTTTGGTTACTACCCCATAACCAAATTAACATGACATTCTACTATGTCGATGTGTGCATTCAGAAGCTAAAAAGCTTTGAATTAACACATGCCTACAACCTTTACCACATCCGGTGGTATGCATTCAAATAATATAATCATGTGATTTAATAACATAGCTTTGACTGAGGAAATTCTTACCATAATTTCCTTTCAAAAATTATGCGAAAAGAGTGATAAAACTCATACCTGCATGACTGCTATTAAAAATTATACTACCTAAATATCTGATAGCAGTAGAATCTTTCATGTTTCTTTTATCAGACTTATAACCAACTCTTCAGCTCTCTGTTGCTTCCTTCATGAGGTAGCAAAATTACCAACAACACCTGCGACATGCAAGCATTCTTTCCTTGGGCTGGCCAAACAAGCCATAACATACTTGCTGCCACAAATTGCAGCAACTTCTTTCTCCCTATGACCCTTTTTCTTGCGGATCCCAGAAGCATTCAATTCTTCCAGGATTCCTACAAGTTTCTCTTACATGGCCACTGGCTATGACCACGCGCCTATCCAAAAGGCGTTTCAGGATTTCGTGTATCGGGTGTTTCGATATGAGTCACCCTCGACTCTCTCTATCCCCGAAATCTGAAACAAGAGTCTAGCGCATCCTAGCTCTTCCTTTAACTTCCACCGGTGTGACTTCTAGCGAAATTCGGGGATTAGCTCTCCTCCTTTCTCCCGAGGTCCGAACTACCGAACCCCTGTCGCCTCAGATCAAAGGTCCACAGCTTTCCGGGTTTGACGGTCCCGGTCAATTCCTCGTGAATCGAAAATTCATGTTTCGGGGTTTCGAAAAATAGTTTCCCCTTCTTTTCTTCCAGTCTCTAGTTTTCTGAAATCTACGTGAGACAGATCCAATAACTCAAAGCTCTTCGTAATCCAACGGTGTGGATTTTTTTTTTTCTCGTGAATCGGGACTTCGCGGTTTGCGAAATTAGAAAGAAGTTCGCTTCCCTCTTTCAACTTCCGTCTTCATGAAATTCAAGTGTGTCAGATCAACGGATGGCACTCACCGTGATTCAATGGTCTAAATCTTTCCTCACGAATCGTAAGTTTGCGTTTCAGGATTTTTGAGAACAACTTCCTCTGTTCTCCCAACTTTCGATTCTCCAAATTCCCGATGAAAGGAATCAACGGTTCGATCTTCCCTGAGATTGATGGTTCAATACCTCCCGTGAGACTTTGAGTACTGAATGTCTCTAAGAATTATCTTCCTCGCATTTGGTTGGATCCGACGGCTCACGGGTTTTTGGCACTTCTTCCTGGAAGCACTCCACCGTCCGATTCTATCCTTGTTAATCTCTTTTCGCGATTCGGGACTTGGAGTGACCAAGAATTTGGCCTGCGCTCCAAGTTCACAATCCCTGAATTTACGAAATGATCCAACGATTCAAACCAACCACGATCAACGACCCACTTTATTCTGGATCCTAGAGTGGCGAGTTTCTCCATCCACTAACCACCTTCCAACTTCTGGCTATCTTACGGTCCCCGCAATTTCTCCACGGAGAAGTCTAACCGTTCGTTCAAATTCTAAATGACTTATTTCCAAATATCTTGGCATCAATTCTTCTAGAATTGACTTCCTCCCTAACTTGAAGGATTTCGAATAATTCGAAGGCTTCGATGGTGTTTTCCCTTCCAAGCTTCGGTTAGTGAAATTTTAACTTCACCTTACCGCACACTTGCGCTCGGCATGTGAACTTGCTCTGTTTCTCTCAGAGCTTTTAACTTAATCAGTCTCAAAGGGACTTGACCCTTCAGTGTTTTCCAAAAGACTTTCTGGTGTCCTCCTGGCACCCTCTACGCTTGTCTCCTGGAGTCTTTTGAACTTAAAACAAGTTCCCTCTATAAGCACTCCTTGCACTGGATATGCGCACTCTTCCTACCAAAAGTTCCATGCTATCTCTTCTGAGCTTTGTTTTCTGAACTGGAAGAATTATGTGTCTCTTCCATTTCTTTGCACTTTGTGGCAATTCAAATCAGTTCTGGCACTCGTCAACCTTCTGCAATACAAATGCGCAGACGATTAGAATTTGTCAGGCCTTTGTTTCTTGACAATTCCTCATCTTTCATAACAATCGATGTTAAGAAAATGTTTCAATTTCATGACTTTTCTGAGCTCTGCTCGGCTTTGCAATTTTTGGGTTTTCGAAACTTTCGTTTTCGACATTTCAGGATTTTCAGCCTTTGGGTTTTCGGCACCAGGGAGTTCATTTGCAGTGACTCCCAACCTTTTATCATTTCAATTCCCGAATTCTGAAAATTCGGTTTCTTTATTCCCCGGGCCCACAACATAGTTGTCGTCCTTAAAATCTGCTACGATTCTTCTGTCTTCATAGATTTCGGGACTTCGGGACTTCGGGTTTCGGGGTTTCAACCCACGAGGATTTTAGACTTGCTTTCCTTCCCAACCCCTGACTTTCGAAATTCCGATTTACTTTACCTTCCAGACCCACATAGAACAGTGGTCACCCACAACCACGGTGGCACGTGGCACGTTCATAAGGGTCCACGTCGCTTTTAACGACATCATCGCGTCCACCACTCTCACTTTTCTTCTCAACCCACTGGCACGTGGTACACCTCCATGTGTCCACGTCCATTCTTAGTAAAATCCAATGGTTAGATATTTCTTAGATCTACGGGGCAAATCCTTTCAGCATTTAGGGGTTTCGGCATCGGTAGTTTGTGCATCCACACATCTTGAACTTCCATTTGCCGAATTCATGAAATCACTGTCTACTAACTTACTTGATCCAACGGACAAGTTCTTCTCCGCATGATCTACGGTGTAGATTGTTTCGGGATTTCGGATTTCAAAGGTGTTCACATCTTCTCACCTCCCATCTCCCAAAACGTCGATTTCGTCTTTTTCACACACCCACTACCTAATCAAAAATTTTCGTTGAATTTTGCAAACTCAGAGCCCCAAAATATCTATGGAGGCCTAGCGTAAGCTATCTCTTCCTCTTTCGGTTCCCCTGTGATCGTGGGTCATGATCACAGGTCAAATAATCATGGTGCCTCTTTGTATTTTGCGACTCAGCGCCACAGGAATGTCGAATCATTCGACACTGCAACCGCCGAATCCCGACAGGGATAGCAAATGGCCAATGGGAACAGATCCCAACAGGGCTAGAGAACCGCCAATGAGAATGGGCCCCGTCGTGCAGTTAAGTGGAGTACAGGTGGCAGAGAGGGAAACACGACACGGTAGTCAACATGACAGGAGGGGGGCCCACTGTACACACCATACCATTCCGAACCCCCCCCCCCATTAAAGGAAAAATGGCAAGGGTGTTCGGAATCCAACTGAGCACCGTTGATCAAGGTGAAATAATCTCGACCGTTCGAGAGTTGCGCATTCAATTCCGGACCCCCCCCCCATTAACGACAGAATGACACGGGGGTTCTGTAATAAAGCCTCAGCCGTAGATCTAGGTGGGTGGACTCTGGCCATCCAAATCTGCTTGCTACTTACCTTAATCCACATTCGCGCCCCAACTTAAAGTTGACCTCTCTTCCTCACATCTAACGGTCATTACAACCCCTGAGATTCCCTGAAGGAATCTCGTCCGTTCATCGGGATTTAACCACATGCTAACATCTCGACATTATGGGTCAGGATTTATCAAGGCGAGAGTTCGAGTTCTTGTCAACGGAACTCCTGAATCCCCGATCCCCGATTTCCCAAAACGGGTAATCTCTCGACATGTGGCCTTCTCAAATTGGACGATCCATGATTGCTACGGGGTTTCCACCATGGAAAGTCCCGATCCCTTGTTACCAGGACTCCCGATATCGCGATTCCCGATTTCCCGAAATGGGAAATCTCACGACATGGTGCCTTCGTCATTCAGACAGTCTAGATCTATTTCGGGGCTTTCGCCCCTATTCACTGGGGTTTAACCCTCAGATATCTCCTGACAGATCCAACGACCGTTGGGTTTTCCAGCCGAGATATGACAGCTCAGACGGTTCCTAACTAACTCAGGATTTCGTGTATTGCAATTTCCACACTCTTGTGCAATTCCAAAGGGCTTTAAACCTCCTGCACACTTTCCATATCTAATGGTCACGAGGGTTCACCTTCCCTCCCGAACAAATCCTAAAGCTCCTACACTTATGGTGTGGATTCCTCTCTCCCTGTGGACTTATACCACACTGGTTGCGGTTTCATAACGCCGCTATACCTCCTGAGCTTAAAAACTTGTCAAGTAACTCCTTGACACTTTGTAGCACACCAGGGTCCGAAATTGGCCTTCCAGACCCAATTTACCCTCGCATTCTCGGTCCAAAGACCACTCCACTGGCCCATCTAGGATCAGTGTTGAAACCTTGGCTCTGATACCAAACTGTAGCGCCCCTTTTCTAGCTACTAAGGCTTAATCGCTCTTAAAAGGAAACTTTAACACCACTCTATACATAACTCATACAGGTATTATAATCCCATTCATTTAAACAAATAAACACCTTCTACACAGAGTATTCATATGAGTTACTACCATAATTAACAATCAATAGCATTTCATACTAATTCATATACACAACGGAAATCATGATAACATAAACAGTAGAGTCATGCAAAAACATGATTAAAACATAAACAAATACTTATCTTTTTAATAGTGGTAGAATCCAGCAACCAAGTGTAGACCTTCCACGAACCTCCCAGCCTTAGACCACACTTCTCATTAGCTCAACAGTGGGTCACCCCCGAGCTGGGACAAAGCTCCACCCCAAGAAAAGGAATCCTAGGCTAGGCTGAGGTTACAGGGAAAACAACACACAACCACAAGGAAGGGATTCTCTCCAAGGAACCTCCCACGCTCACTGCCCATAGACCCTCATTCCCCACATGCTTGTTCCACCCTAGGAGTATACACCTTCTCTGTCACCTGGACAGTCCTTCGGTTGCTAATCTCCCTTGCCTTGTGTTACAAGAACAGGTTGGACCGGAAGTCTCCGGGCTCTATGGTGGCTACAAGGTTCCTTCCAAGAGTTCTCTCCTTCCTCTGCGCACTCTCTCACCTGGAGGGAGTCGCTCACAGGTCCAATGACCTGGTATTCCAAATTCAACCACCTCTCTCACCTGGAGAGAGTGTTGTACAAACTGGCCAACAAGCCACACAGGGTCAAACACTACATGTCCACCACAATCCATGGGAATCCAGACATGAAAACCCCAGGGCAGCTCCAGATAGGTGCAACAGTATAACCAGGCTTAGCAGGGACGAGACACTTCTGTTCTCTCAATTTGGCAACATGGAATAGAATCACATTCTGGATTCTCAAGGATGTGTGACGAGCCGTCCATGTAGGGGTCGATTCAGACTTCCCGGTTTAGAACAGAGAAGGGGTGTACCAACTTTCTAGAACAAACACATAATTTTTCCCCAAATCCACGCAGGCTTCTCGTTCAGGGAATATACACACCGGTTTTCTCAGAGCCAGACACAGACCTTTCGAATCACAAGGATGCACGAAGGTTATCTGCAGGAGTCGGGTTGGTAGTACTATCCATGGCTCTGTACGCATTCAAACAATCGGGTAGAATGAGGGAGGAACCCTTCTCATGGCTCACCCTGGCCTTTTTATTTTCATGCGTCAGGGTTGACACTTGTCACCCATGAAACTGCATGTGTTCCACCAAGACGCATCTCCCTTGCATGTTCTCCCCTTTCCAGAAACTTAGGATAAAACATAAAATGCACATGTCTTTTGGGATAATATTAAAATATTATTCCCAGGCTTAAGCCCCCTAGGCTTAGCCCCTAGGCTCAACACTTAGCCCCTTTTTCCACCTTCTAGCCCCTAATTCCTTGCCCACCTTATGGATTCTTAGTCCCCCTTCACTCATTCATCGTGGTCGGTCTGCACATGGCGGCGTTTATATTTTATTAATTGTTCTGCGTGATTACATATACAACAGCAGGCCCCTGGCCTTCAACAATCAGGCTCCCTGGCCTAACAAACAGATAAGCCTCCAGCTTATAAAAACTTGGCTCACCAACCTATAAAACATAATTAGAATTCTTTTCAGAACATGGTTTACAATGGGGCTCGGCCTTGGGGACACTACATTAGTAGTTGGAGGTCTCCTACGACACTGTGTTTTGTTCACTTGGGCATTGGTTGTTTCCACCACTAAGGGTCACAAAGTGAGTGTTTTTTTCTTACCTCAACCCTGTCTTCACCTTAGTACTTTGGTAGCTTAAACAAAGAACACGAGGTTTATACCCTGAATACATGAAATACAATTGCTAGGCCGAATGGGAGCCTCACCTTTTTGTTATGGCCCCCTACCATGGATTGTTACTTGTCCACGAATGAATCATGGTTCTCTCTGTGTGCACACCCTTGGCCTTGAAGGTTCCACCATTACGAGGAGTTGGCTCCGTTCCCCTGGTGTTGGCTACAGAGTAGACCCTTAACCCTCCATTCTGGAGTTTTATAGAGGAGACTGTCGTGCATGTCAAGTTGCTATGGGTTTTTATGGATTGAATGTATGGTCGATTACTTTGAATACAGACTTGCCCAGTTGGTTGTATGGTAGCCGTGTTGGTCTGACATTTAGTTACTGCCTTTGTGATAATAATGATAAACCCTACATTGCCAATTACACTTTCAAAGTACACAGTCACTCTCCTTATGTTAATAACTCAGTATTGTTAATGGAGAAGGCCCTGCCCCGATTTGCTTTGATGCGTGGGTATGCGTAGTTACCATAGCTTGTTAGGTTGATTGATTTTTTTTACAACAATGGCAAATTTTTTTGTTGACACATAGTCACTGGTATTTTCATTAATGATTATTTAGATGATAGTTGGCATTGGTTACAAATGCTTGGTGTTTCTCATGCATGTTGTGTTGTGTGTATGGTGTTTTTGCAAAATGAAATAATGGGCATGGTAACTATGGTTGTCTTTGGGGTCAAATGACTATTGAACATGATGACTGTAGAAAATATATCCACTTCATCCTTATGTTTGTTTGATTGTATAAACTTGACTTTGCACAACATAGTCGATCACGGTGTGACTAAATCGAAGCAATATTATATTAAATCGATGGCTTAGCACGATGGGTTGGGTTATTGCCGTGACTATGTGTTTGTTGTGTTAAGTGGAAATGTTGCATCGTGGTGTTTTGGTGGTTGCGCATTGTGTGTAGTATGGATAGACTGGTTTTCACACTCAGGGATACCCACAACATTTTTAGCCTTTTTATTTATTGCAATCGATCACTTGTTAAAGAAGGCATGTTGATGACGATAGTCGTGTTGGATGGGTGGCCTATCTTTTTACAGTCACATTAGATTGGGCTTGCACAGTGATGGAGTTACACTTGCATGATCGAATCACCCCGTGCATAGCTTGTGTCTAAATGGTGACTGTGGGTTGTATGTTTAATTGTCAATTTGGGTGTTGCAATTTGGTCTTGATTATTTTGTTTACTTCCTACATATGTTTAACGAATATAATTGCATTTAAATAATGGGCCATACTGCAATAATAGTGACTTCATTGTTAATTGAAAACATGACTTTTGAGTATTATTGTGGATTGAAATGCATGGGCAGTGGTTAATTTTCATGGTTAACAGAGTGGAATGGCTATTGTTTGGAAAATGTTATAAGATGCAAATAAGGGAATAAAATCATTTTTACAGATTATGTGGGATGCCTACTATCTTGTGATGGGACTATGCTAGATAATTGGTTATGAACAATGAACTAGTTAAATGCACATAAATTATTATTTGGTCAAATTATTGATGGCTGATGCATCTCCTTTCGCAGAATGTTTTATGGATCACTTAATTAATTTCATGAACAATAATCATTCTTCTTCCCTTCCATTATTTCACCTTCCGCTAATTACAAACCTCTTCACCTCCCATATTCATTTTTTCACTCCCTGTTCTGAGATTGATTACAGTCAAGAGAATTTATGTGTTAAAGTAGAGGAAAGTGGCATTGTCTTGTGTGGATTGCAGTGAGGTTTTATTGGTTTTCTTTACAATTGATTGTTGTTGGCATTGAGAAGTAACCATATTCTTTCCCCTCATGATATCACGTTTCTCTCAAAACAAACCCCTCGCATCTCCCAAAAACCCGTTTCACCCCCTTCTCATTGATAAATAGTAAAACAATTTGTATGGATTGGATTGCATGAGTCTGATACATTGTTGAGGCAAATATATTTCATATTTTTAAGAGTTGTCATCTATGGTTATTTAAAAGAGTATTTTATAATCGATCACACATGCAGGATGAGTTTTTTCAGTCGAGGTAGCCATGGCCGAGGAAACATAGGTAGAGGTAATTGGAACCGAGGCCCAAGAAGGCCTAGGTTCTCCATACATTTTGACGTTGATTTGCAAGAGCTTGGCCAATTGTTTCATTCTGGATTCTTCAATTAGATTGGGCAGGGAATAGTCCAACCTAGGCCTGAAAGGCCTCCTTTCCAAGCTCCACAATCCCTCGGTATCCCTATACCTCCTCATGTCTCATTACAACCTGAGGTCTTGAAAAATGATGGATGGCAGGAGATTGTCCACCTGACAGTCTCCCAACATCGTGGCTCCATTGTGTAAGCTTCCCCTGACCACTCGCCAGTGAAATCCTCCCATGCTAGCAAGAGATTGAAAACTAAGGCCCACCATGCCCTTGATAAAGGAAAATCCACTGCTTCCCCTTCCTCACCCTCCAATGGCTCTGACAAATCCGTGTCTTCCCGGATGCATTTGAGGGACAATTGGTCCCACATGATCAATGAGATTAGGCCTAAAGGCTCTCCACATCCAAAGGCAAATTCAGGAAAATCAAGAGGTGACAACAACAATCAAGGAAGGGTTGCATCACAGACTGGGAAATATGGATTTTGAGTTTTTATTATATTTATTGTTTTATGACAGTTGACTTCAAGGATCTTCGGACATCATGTTTATTTTGGATATATGAGTATCATTTTGAAATAATTTCAAATTTCATGAGTTTAAATTACCAAAAGTGAATTTGTTGATGGGAGACACAAGGAGGTGTGTTTTTCTTAACTAATGGTTATGTTATAATTGTTATGATTGTTATGAGCTAAAGGAAGTCACAAGGGGTCCCAGTTATTATTTATTTATGACCCTTATTATAATTATTACTCTTCCCCCTAACTGAAGTTAGTTGATTCTTTTAATTAACTTAACTAATGAATTGGTTCAAATTCTTCAACCAATTGTAATTTGTTAAAATCAAAAGGAAAGGAAAGAACAAGGGGAGGATAGAAGCATAAGCATGCTAAGGTTTTCTCTTTGAATTTATGTTGAGATAGTTCAGTTTTCATTCATTCATATATTCATCAAAAGACCAATTCTCTTTTATGATAGCAGGGCCTTATTGTAGACAACAATATTCAAGGCTGAATCAAATCATTCAGACACTTGTTTTTTCAGAGGTGTTGATCTGTCTTTGATAGTCTGTGTAGACTTGTTTGTTTGTGAATTAGTTTTCATGACTGATAAAGGCTATTCTGCATAGTTGAGTGGGAAACAATCTGTGGCAAGCTGATCTAGCTTTTAGAGTTCAGTTTTGGTTTTCTGTTAGAGGTCATTTTATATGTTCCATCGGGGATGTCTAATTTTTACTTTGGTCCAAGATTTATGTATGAGATTTTGTAAAGAAAATGACTCTTTGGTGAATTGGAATGAAATAAAGGATTTCTTTATGTCTCATCTGTCTTGATTATCATCTTGGTGTCTTTACTTATGTTCTTACATTTATTTCAACAACTTTTATATTCAGAAAATAACATAAAAAGTGAATTTCCAGCAAGCTTTTTGTTGATAAAAGACTAGCCTAAGCACTGGTAATTAATACTTGTGAGTTAGGATGTTATTTTTGTTGGCTATAAATATAGGGTGATATTCCCTTCTACTTTTCTTTAGCCAAGTAAATTCTGAAAATTCTTGAGTAAGATCATTTCATATCTTTTCCTCAACAGTGACGTTAGGGAGCTCCGTTCACACCATATTTAAGTGCGATGTCGCGCGAAGTTGATTGAGGATATATCCCTCCAATACCTTCTTAGCGTTAGAAATATTTTTGGGGATATATTAGTATATGGGGGTCTTCCTAGTACCTTTACCTGTGTGAGAGGTGGCGCTTTCAATATTTCGGGCTTTGTTACCCTATCCATATGGTGGACCTGACTTACGGTTGTTCGCCTGCGCATTGGTTATATTGTGGTGGCTTAGTTGCTTGACATAGGTAGCCACATAGGTTACTTGCAGGGGTTATTCTGCAGGTACCATGGGTCAGATAAGGGTCGGAAAACACACAACCTTTATGGAGTATTACCTCTACGAGGGGATCTGATCAACTGGTTATTAATCCCACGAGGTCCCTTATAACTGATTTTGATACCTTTGATCTTTTGCAGTGAGTCTCAGGCCCCTCTTGAGAGAGGCATACCTACTTTAAGGGGGGGGGGGGGGGNAGGGGGGGGGGGGGAGATTTCAACCACTTTATCTTGTTTGTGTGCATATTGTCTCTTTTGTTTATTTTTGGTGTGTAATCTGATTGTTAGTTGGACTTAGGATTTTGTATTGCATCATGAGTTTTCATTATTATTGATAGTGGAATCCTCTTGACTCCCTCATTAGCGCTACCCAACCCTTGGTCTTTTCTCATTCCATGGGGAATAATCCTTTTGTATTTCCGAGTGGTATATAAAATCATGATACTCAGTTAATACCTTGGGCCTCTAATCATTTTTTTCATGGTATGCCAGACATGTCTTTTCACTTACCATCCTCTGTCTCGTTGCCTTATGTGAATTCTAGTTTTGGGTCTGGAGGCATGATGACTCCTTTTTCTCCCTTTTCATTTGGTGGGAGTCATATCCCTCAAATAATTATTATGGTAGGAGGTTGGAATATTCCTTCCTATGGATCCAATCCTAGCTTCACTTTTCCAGAAGCAAGTGCTCAAATGAGCAGTCATTCTACTTATTACATCATGTCCATCTATCCTTCTTTCGCTATGCCAGTTCCTACAAATGATTTTCCCATGGTGAACCTCCATCTGTCCTCTGGTGTTTCATCTGGGGGGAGTCAATTTTATGGTATGGGCAACCCCCTTCACGGATTTCCTTCATCTGGGGGAAACATATATCCTCACCTGAGTAACCCTTTTCATGTCACTTTCTCTTCGAAAGTGGCTTCCTCGGTGATGATTCCATTAAAACCCTTTATGAATCATATTGGAGGATTATCCCACCGGAAAGGGCCATGGTGTATACCAGGACCCTTCTTGGCTTAAAATTTCTCAAAAATAGTCTTTCCTGGAACCTTGGTCTCAAATGCTGCAACTAACCTCTGCAACAAGTCCATTCACTGTAAGTCATACGGGCATTATATCACCAACCTTTGCTAGTCATGTTGGAGAAAGGCCAATAACCTTTGCAAGTCATGTTGAATACCAACAACCAGTCACTGCATGTCATGCTAGGGGAACAAGTCCAGTCACTGTGATTCATATTGGAATTATATCACCAACCTCTGCTGGTCATGTTGGAGATAGGTCAACAACCTATGCAAGTCATGTTGAAGACCAGAAACTAGCCATTGCAAGTTATTCTGTGGGCACAACTCTAGTCACTACTAGTCACACTACATATACATCGCCAACATCTTCTACTCATGTTGGAGATTCATCACCAACCTTTGCTAGTCATGTTGGGGGTTCACCATCAACCTCTACCAGTCATGTTGAAGGTTCGTCACCAACCTTTGCAAGTCGTGTTGGAGATTTGCTACTAGCCTCTACAAGTCATGATGGGAGCATGTCACCATCCACTGCAATTCATGCTAGGGGAATTCATACGATCAAGAAGAATAGACATATAAGACGTAATCCCAATTTCCTTTGTAGGCTTTACAAAGGAGACCATCTTACTCTTTTTTCCCCTACTACTGTTGTGGTACAAGAAGTGTAGTCCTTGCTTGGGGGCCCTTCTGGTTCTGAGTCATCTTTGGTTTCCCAACCTTCTTTGGTTTATACAACGGTCATGCCAATGCAATATTCGACTGAAACCACTCTTCTTTTGGGAGGTGATGTGTCTCTGGACCTTGTTGTATCACATCATGTTCAATCAGCAATTGTGTCGATGCATTCTTCGATCGACACCACTCTTATTTTTGGGGGTGATGCATCTCTTGACCTTGTTGTATTACATCCTATTCAACCAATGATTGAAGAATTGGTCATGCCAATGTAATCTTCAGTCGATCCCACTCTTCTCTCAGAGACTAACAAGTCTAAGGAAGTGACATTGCCGATGAAATCTTCAGTCAATCCCACTCTTCTTTTAGGGGGCGATGCGTCTTTCGACCATGTCCTTATCATTTCTAGTCCTGTACATTCTAAACAAGGGAGATTTCCACTCTCTTCAAGTACATTCCCTCCAAGTCCTAGGGTGGTTTACTTTGATTGGAATGATCTTGTAGAGACTTGACTTCCTTTTTCTACACCCTTCCAGATAAGAGGCATTATTCGATATATTGTAGATAAGGTAGCCTCTGCAAGTATTTTATCCTCCTCGACTTGGAAAGTTTGGGTTTTCCCAAGCTTATGTCATCTATATGTGAGTTGTTAAATTTCGACACAAGTCCTGCACAGGAGCCCTGGCCCCCCCCCATTATATGTTGTCTAGAACAACATCCAACAAGTCTGGTTTAAGTTATTTTCCGACTCTCTCAAAAAGAGAAAAGATTGTTGAGTGAACTTGTCTCTTTCAAACTCATAAATTGGATTTGAAAGGACATCTATTTGTTGTAATTTTAACTCTTTTTCAAACCAAGTAGACTAAATTTATGAAAAAGGACATTCTTTGGAGTTAAGTTTTAATTGCATCTCATTTTGTTGCTTGCATTATTGAGCCTATTGTCGGTTCTCTCTTTCGCATTATAATCCTATCACCTCAGCAGTTTGCATCATTATCCAAATAGAGCCTTGTTTATATCCTTTGCAACTTGACACCCTATACCCCAAGAGGAATCATTCCCCTAAGTGTCCATATCCCACATGCACCTCCTTCCATTGAGGATAGGTATGTTCCACTGTTGGAACTAGTTTCCTACTCACGACACTTGTTTCCTCCTCTGTATCATAAGATTCATTTGACTATAAAAAAACAAAAAAAGACGAGCGGGAAAAGAATATTATCTCATGTTGGCAGTAGTCGTGTCATCTTTGAATAGAGAAAAAACTTTTGAGTCCCCTTGTCATCAAAAGTTTGGGTTTAGCATGACCTTAGGAAGTTGATCTCGTTATATAGAGTTTACTCCCCTGACTGGTTACTCTTCCAGTCCGTATGGAGATTTTTATTGGTGCCTCCTACATCACAAAGTTTCATCATTAAGTTTATGTTGCCAGAGTCATCCATATGTCCCATGCTCTTGTTCAGAGGATGTCTATCAACACGTGTCATCCATTTCTCAGAACTATTGACTTTGCATGTCGGCCATACCCTCAGTATGTCTCATAATTACATGAAGTTGTAGTCCTACCATGCACCCTGGTTCTACTTTCCTTATGGGTAGGTAACCTTGAACCCAACAATCGACATTTCCTCATTGGTAATTGACTGGGGGATTTCCCTTGTGTTCGATGGAAA
>ML832189.1:18332-53248 GCA_009831015.1 Picea engelmannii | reverse complement strand
AATACTAGTTGGAGCTAGCAAAAGCAATGGACTATTACCATTGGTTGTTGAAGAAAAAAGAGCACAATAAATACAATTAATAAGATAAGACTTTCGAGTTCCATTCATTCCTTGAATAATCCTTTTAAGAGGATCACGATTTTCATACTCAATTGAATGATGTAAAATGATCTCAAAAGTAATTCGTTGTTTTTTAGATAGGGAATATGGTGACACAAATGTTCTAAGGGAATTGTCAACAACAACACCAATAGATTGGGAATTTATTATAAAATCAATAGCCTCTTCTACAACATCATCTGACATTATTTTTTTCTCCCAATTAAAGGATGTATCAAATTCCCTTCGACCAATACCGTGAAGGTTAGGAACATTGGCATTATTTGGATGAATTAATTGAGACAAAAGTTGCCATTCTTCAAAATCTTCTTCAACACTGACTACTTGTTTGAATGAATCATCATCTTCTTTGGCATTAATTTCAGATGACAAAGGGGCCCAATCAACATTCCATGGTTGATATCTAAATTGCCTCCAACTTTCAATTATTGTTTTACTTGAAAGGATTATATCTAATGGAATTTTACGAAATGGTTTGTAAAAAAACAACTCATTCCAACGAAAAATCTCAAACTCTTTTGAACCATCATAGGGAATGGAATAAAATCATGGCCAAACTCAAATAATGACATCACCATCTCTTTTTTTCAATGGCTCTTTCTTACGTTGGGAATCAAATGTCCAAGAAATTTTTATTTCTGTCATAGAGAAATGTTCCAGAAAATCAGGTCGATTTTGATATATTTGAAGAAAACTATTTTGGCATGAAAATTGATGGGCATCCCTTGATAGTTTCTTAAAAAACTTTCTTCCAACATTTAAGGAAAAAAATTGTGACTACAAACAACAAGAGGTAGCTTTAGCAACATATGACATGTTTCTTGTGCTCCAATGTCATGGTCTACTAGGCATTTTTGCAAGGAACCTTCAGTATGCATACAAAGGAGGATCTTCACAACCACTTGCATTGGAATTTCCTGTCAACATATCATGATAACGTTATGACCTCTGTTATTCTTTTGAATCATACTTTGCAATATATTTTAAGACTGCATGTCAAGCAACAATTGGCAGACAATCAACATTAGCACGCCACATTGTGAGAAGATCGACATTGTGAAAATTTAGTCTATCATCATTATGTGTAGGCTCATATTTTTTTCATCCATGTTCATCTATGAATAATATTGATTCATCACAAACCTTCCATGTATCATTTAACCGACATGAAAGAATATACCCCTTTTTGTGCAAGCAAGAATCTTCAATGCATTTTGTATGTCTTTGAACATGATTCAACAAATGCTCATAATATTCATGAGGATTGCAAGAAAAAAAACGTGTCATGATCAGTAGGTAGGGATCATCATTTAGGATTCAAGGAACCAATATGTTCCTTCGATGGATGGGACGTGGATTCCATGTTGTTACATATCTATCAAATAAAGTCTTCGCAGCATGCACATTAGAAGGGTTTGACCAATCCAATGTTTCCATGTTAGGAACACCTACCAACCATAAGAAACCATGGATGTACGTTGAACCTATATGTTTCCACTCGTGCCTAATTAAAAAATAAGATATAGTAAATATTGATATAAAAACACAAAAACACAAATATGTGGAAACAGTAAAAAGCATAAAGAAAAAAATGAAGATGAACCTATACTTGAAGTATTTGGCTCCAAGATATTTTTGCAAAACAAGTTCACAAAAGATATTAAACCTATGGTACATATACATGGAAACAATATGGGGATACTGGATAAAATTTTCAATTTTTATGCGATGTACTTTTTGTGAATGAGAATGTGAATTTCTAAGCATGAGATTATGTAAGTCAGGTGACTTTGTGTCAGCTGCACTCAAAGTAAAAAAAAAAATGGACAACCCAATTGGATAATTATGTCAATGAGTTCAGTATGACACTTTTTCCAATAGGCCCTTTACCTCTAAGAGAAGAACCAAAATGCATAAGTTTCTCAACCAAATTATTTTCTGATAAACCCCTTTGTTTCTGGCGCAAGTCTTGAATTGTTGTTGGTGCATTGTCATGAATATTCTTATGTACAAAGAAGGAATTTGTTGCTTGGATATGATGGTGTGTAATCATGTTCAACAAGAAATAGAAAAAGTGTGGATGAATTCCAAATATTTGATCAAAGTATCTGAGTAGCTGTAATCCGTACTCATGTATTTCAATGTTACAGATACATGGATGTAACCAATCAACATCACTAGTGGGGAATGATGTGGGAAATTACATGTCTAATAATCCTTCCGTATTATATTCATTGATGGGAGATGAACTAATATATGTCTAATACAATGGTTGAGTAGGTGTAGAATCAACATTTTCAATGAATATTCTTATTTCTTTCACTTCTCTCCTTTCATTGGGTAGTTAGGAAACAAAAGATGAAGGATGAGATTAGAAATGATCAGTGGCTAACCCTTGAATTTCTAGATCATTAGGTTACGTTTCATGAATATCACAATAAAAAAATTAAATCATGATCAAGACATCAATTGGTATTTCTAAGAGAGAAACAAATGAATCCATGTCAATTTCACATCCCTATAATATTTATCCCTTTGAATTTTGTAAAGCAAAGAATCTTTTATCCCTAAATTATGCACCTAACTGTTAAGGGGAAAATCTAGGGCTTCTTAGTTATTGCAATGGTTTATGTTCATATATCAACTTGAGTTTATAGGTTGTTTTGTTGATCAAGAAGTGGGTAGGTTGGAAAACAATTGATCTAGTTACACTTTTAAATCAAGTTTCCACAAAATTCAACTTAGTCAAAGAAATTCATTCTAACCAGTTAGATAAATAGAGGTAAACCAAATGAAAGAGAAGCTACAAGTTAACAATATGTTCACCTATAAATAATAATTTCAAGTTTCAAATAATATTTAGAAACATGAAAGAATCACTCAATGCAACTCATAAAACATATGATTTTAACAACAAACTCTTTACTGAAATTCAAAATGGAATAGGATAAACCAATGTTTTGCGAGAAGTTTCAAATGCATTCATATAAGATAGAATAAATAAAATTCATAAAAGAAAATAATCTAACCATCAGAATGTTTGTTCATTGAGTGAAAAATGTTGCAGTTTCCATCTTTACAATTTCAGATAAATATGTTTCCTTCAACACCCTCCAAAAACTGAACCATTAACTCTCACATCTAATTCCCTTTTTATACATAAAGAGTAGGTTCAGATTTGGATCTCAAATCCTAAAACATAGTTTCAGTTTTGATTACAACTCGACATACTTAACTATCAGATAGGAATTGCATTATGTTTTCATTCAATGTGCAGACAACAAAATCTTGGATCCTAGGGGAAAGATCCTCTATCTTAGGACCATATCCTAACTCCTAAAATATCCCTTTGATCTGAACAAATAAGATCCATAGCAACTATTTCAAGAGCACATACATGGAAGACTGGACCTTTGAATATCCAACTTGTATTTGATCATTGCAATCCATGATGTTTAACCTTATTGAAAAATAAGTCTTCAACCTGTTGTATTTTCTCATTAGTCTGTCAAAATAGAATAACTGCAAAAATCATTGTTTTCTGGTAGCACGAACCCAAAAAATTAGTAATAACTTGTGTGTTTACAAAGCTTTGATATATTTTCATTCATGGACATGAGTTTAACCCTTAAAACTTTCCTGTTGCAATTTGGTTTTGAGCATAACATTGGTCCAATATAGTTTGTATTCATCTTTATGATTTTCTTTGAAAAATAACATTGTTTTTGGTGCTTCTCTTTCAACTTTTGAATTTTCTCCTGTAGCTTAGAATTCCATACCTCAAGTATTTGATTTTATTTCTTCGGATCTTCAATGATTGCCTTAAATTCCTCATACTTCTATCTTTCTAGTACATCCCCTGTTTCAACCCTATCTTCATCTTGGTCTTCTTCTGATGTGGGCCTATTTAAGTCATTGGAACATTTAGGTTTTCTAGGACTTCTTTTGTGCTTATGTCCCTTTGAGGATTTCACTTCAATGATGTCCTTCTTTATAGGTTTAGGGAAGTTGGATTTTACCTCATCCATATAAGGTTCTAGAAATTCATGTATATTAGGACTAAAGGTAGGATCTTTCTCTTTTTCATCGTTCAATTGCAGAGATTCAACTTTAGATACCACTCTTTTCCATTTATTCTTTCTATTTTTCCTTATTGGCATCTCCTTTAATGTTCTAGTCTCCATCTTTTCTTTCTTGGTAATTTCAGGAGTCTCTTTTGAGGTATCATCATCTATGAAAATCAATTTATCTTTCTTCAGAGAAGGTTTGAATAAAGTTTAAGCATTGAGTCTTAGCTTATTTTTGGGTCTGTTAGGCCAGTCTACAAGTTGTTTTCCTGTGTTCCTCTTGCTCTGTCTCACCTATGGAGACTTCTCAGCTTGTATGTCGAGGGCCTCTTCTACAAGACCAACTTCTATTTGTTGAAGATATGACTGAAGTTCCCATGACATTTTTCTGGTTCTCCTCCTGGTGTAAACTTTATCACATTCCACAAACCCCTGTTTTGGTGGAGATGATTTCAACTTCTTCTTAGCTACTTCTTCATGTTGTAAGGTGAGATTTATTTTTCTCAATATGGTCTCTCTTTCTACAGGGGAGTATTTTTCTTGCACCTTTACAATACCCTTTGATGTGTTATCTATTTCGCTCGAAAGCCTAGTTTTCTTGATAAGAGGTGTTTTATGTATTTTTGAAACCTGTTCTTCAAACCCTAATGAAGATAACAATTGTTCCTAGGATACTTGTAATTCACTTAATGCATACATAACCAAAATTTTAATAATACCTTTATGAAATAAACTTCGATGAGCATTTTGAGGATGTCTATGTATCCTATTTTCCATCTTTGTCAAACTTTTCAAAAGATAAAATGGAAGATTCATTTCTTGATCTCCATTTAAATGAATCAAAAATCATTAGTGATAACAATGAATGGTAGAAAACCTACCTTCACAGGTTATGTATTTATGGACCTCTGGTAAGTTATTCTTCCATTCCTTCTTCAACCATTTATTTTGGATGCCTTGACTCCAATCAAGATTATGGTGTTCTACTACTAGGAACTGGTTGCACAAGTCTGTAGGTATTTTTCCCTTCTTAAACCACCTTTCACCTCTTACAGGAAAACCATAGGCTACAACAATTGAATTTTATGCAACTTGAATAATGATATCTCCCACCTGGGTATGAAACTCGTTGAATGTTTTAGCAAATAACATTGAAATTTCTCCATGGTTCCCTTGAAAATCATAGAAAAACCTAAACCATCCTTCCTAAACAAATTTCTGCATGATTTCTAGGCAAGCTTCTAATAGCTCAATTTTCTCTGGTTCTAATCGGAGAAGATGACCACCTTTTTTGGGCGACATATTGTTGATCACGAACTATGTTTGTTCCATTTGCATGATATTCCTGGTTTCGTTGTTGATATATGTTATCACGATCTTTGGATCTTGAAATCATTTGTAGTAATGATGTTTTTATGTGCTACAAGAACGACAACATTCTTTCAGTGAACATGTTTATCCTTTAAACCTTCAGAAAATACCTTTTAATTGGAAATGTAAACCAAACAAATTTGATGTGACACATCTCATTTTATGCAAATATTTCTAAATGTACCTTATAAAAATTAAATGAAGATGAATTTAAGTAAAGGAAACACACCAAAAATGAACATTAAGATAAAATGTATAGTAAACAAAGACAAATTGGGCTTAGAAAAATGATTATGATTGGATAGGCTAAATTTTTGGAATAGAAAGGTAGAAACATGTTTAGGGACTAACACTAGCTTCATATGGGGATAATGTTCTCCTTGTGAAACATTAAGAACTGCAGATCAATGCATTGCTTTCAAATTCTATCACAGAAACCTGTAAACTACAACCCTTCTCTACTTATCTATTCTGGCATCTACCTTATTAATATAGACAATCCATTTTGCATACTAAAATACCAAACTGCAACAAGCTTAATTGTACACTAGTTTCTCCATTAGGATATGGAGTCCTTATTCTATACTATTACGTGCCAAACAAAATTGAAAGCATAATCTTCTAATTGCAAACTAAAAATTGAAACTTAATGCTTGTGAAGCGATTTCATTTATGTACACATTCTACTCTAACTGGTTGCAACTATTTTCTCAAGTAATATCAAACTTCCAGTGCAACCATTCAACTAGTTGATCTATTGGCTGAGGTTGGCTTCCATCATTGAGCATAAATAGAGTGGGAGAGATTGAAAATTATAAAAAAATGATCAAGGAGCTCGTACTTACAATTCTATTTTTTTTTCCATATTAAGACCAAGAAATAAAATCCACAATCCCATTTTGACTCCATATAACTAACCACTGGATCATAAAAATCATAAAGAAATTTGTGTTGTTTATCAATGCATTCCTCGTCTTTTTGTTTTAGAAATGTCAAAAATAGGATTGCTAGCCTCTAGAAACTGTTGATCTACACATTCTAATAAAGAGGGTTGATCTTCGTATAGATTTAAAGAAGCAATTTCATAACAACCACAACTATTAGAAACAACCTTGCTACCAACATCTTCAATGTCAATACCATGCTGAATCTCTTTAATGTCATTGTAAGCCAAGAAAAATTTTCATTCAGTTATGTTGGTAGCAAGATATTTTGGAACAACATTTTCCTCTTTCATGAATTGATCATTACTCTCTGCAAGTTCATCCTCATGAAATTATCGAATAAAATTCATGGTGAAATCATCCTTATGCTCATAACTGAAATTTTTTTCTACTATATATAGAAAATAATCCTGCTGATATGAATCAAGAGCATGCATATTTTCTAAATCCCTGTCAATAGAAAAAATTGATTGATTATCTTCAAGATTCGTGGAATAATACAAATTTAGAAATGATAATATTGACATCTTGAAGCGAATGAAGACCTTGATCTGATCCTTCATACTCATATTTTTCTTCCGATTCCTTTTCATCCAAATCTAATATTTGCTTCTCATAGACTTTCTCGTGTTCTTCTACATGCAAATTTTCATCCCAAATTCGATATGAGAGCTTTCCATAAGCTCAAAGCTTATCCTCAATCTCCATGGCATCAATAAACATTTTCTATAAGGATGAAGACCTCCTTTCTCTGAGAAATAAAACTAAACCAGGATGATGATGAGCTGCAATATAAAATAGCATGACAACTGCTTCAGAAGGCTAAATGTCCCTAGGCATGCTGAGATAGAAACTATGGAATCTCCTATTAAACTCAACGACAATCTCATTCATTATTTTCTTCATGTCATAGAACTAGGAAATATATTGTTCATATGATTTATTCTTACCCAACACCTCAAGAATACACTATGAATGTTATTCCATGAGCTTACTAAATCGGTTCCCAATTTTTTAAACCATAATCGAGCATCTCCTTGTAAATACTGGAAAAATGTTCTCATGATCACATCCTCATGAATAATTTCAAAGCTATCTGTGAAACAATGAAAGGCATCCATGTGTTTCTTTTTTGTCACATGATATTTTCCATTGAACCTAGGAAGGTAATATAAAAAATTAGGAGGGTAATCATGGAGGATAAGTGGCAACTTCAAAGTTTTATAACCTTCTCTGATCTTGGACCGAACATAAGAGATTTGGTTAAAAAGTGGAGCAATGATTGCAAGAAGTAGTGAATCATATTCAACGTCAACAGGTTTAAAATATGGGTCATCTTCGGGAGGAATTGAAATATGGACATCATGATCCTCATATGGTTCATATGAAGGAAATGGATCAAAATTAAAAAAGAAAGGAGATGGAAGAATCTCTTTTTTCAATGAGGGACACGCAGTGGTAGGCTTATGATCATCTAAGTATACAAAGCATAGGATAACTGTTTTGACATGTAAAGGGAAAGACATGAAAGAGTTGATAAAAAATAATATAAGTTCTTGGAGAAAATTGATGGATTGATACATGGTCTTTCCCTTATGCCTTTTCATTTATCTGTTAACATGGCTCATCCTCCAATGGATTCTTTTGATCGTGGATTCACCAGGTGAAAGATTGTAGTCTCTTATGTCACCAATCCTTGTTCACCATCAAGAAATGGTACTATTCGTTGCCGTAAAAACCTAGGGAATGATTCTTCATTCCCCGACAATGACGCCAAAATATGTTATCCCTAAAGTATGCACATGACCACTAAGGGGAAAAGCTAGGGTACCTTAATTATTGTAATGGTTTATATTCATATATCATGTTAAGTTTATAGGTTGGTTTGTGGATCAGGCAGTGGGTAGGTTGGAAAACAATTGATTTGGTTACACTTTTAAATCAAGTTTCCACAACAGTCAACTTAGACAAAGGCATTCATTTTGATCAGTTAGATAAATAGAGGTAAATAATATGAAAGAGAAGCTACAAGTTAACAATTTGTTCACTTGTAAAGAAGAATTTCAGGTTTCAACTAATATTTAGAAACATGAAAGAATCACTCAAATGCAACTCCTGAAACAAATGATTTTAACAACAAACTCTTTACTGAAATTCAAAAAGGAATGGGATAAACCAATGCTTTGTAAGAAGTTCCAAATGCATTCAAATAAGATGGAAGAAATAAAAGACATAAAAGAAAATAGTCTAACAATCATAATGTTTGTTCATTAAGTGAAAAATGTTATAGTTTCCATCTTTACAATTTCAGATCAATGTGTTTCCTTCAACACCCTCCAAAAACTGAACCCTTAACTCTCTCATCTAATTCCCTTTTTATACATAAAGAGTAGGTTCAAATTTGGATCTCAGGTCCTAAAACATAGTTTTAGTTTTGATTACAACTCGATATACTTTGTTATTAGATAGGAATTGCATTCTATTTTCATTCAATGTGTAGACAAAAAAATCCTCAATCCTAGGGGAAAGATCCTCTATCTTAGGACCATATCCTAACTCCTAAAATATCCCTTTGATCCTAACAAATAAAATCCATAACAACTATTTCAAGAGCACATACGTGGAAGACTATACCTTTGAATCTTCAACATGTATTTGATCATTATAATCCATGATGTTGAACCTGTTGGGGTCCTATAATCATAGGTAAATTGTTTCTTCAACTATTTATTTGGCGTTGCTCCCGCGATGAAGACATCTGGCTTACTAAGGCTCGGTTGATTCCATTTCCCCCCTCTGTCCATTTGCGTATGATCCTTCATCACCCTGCTGCATCCTTCATCCACCTCTATGCCACTCAACCCCTTATCCATTTGTCCCATTGGCTACATCTCGTCTGCCACTCATCCATGAATAAACAAGCTTAGGAAAAAATAAACAATAGATTAATAATGTTAGTAATAAAATTTAATGTAGTTAGATTAATTAAAATATGTTAGACTAGTTAATAATTAATTAATTAATTAATAATTAAGATTAGTTGTTTAAGTTAGTAATTAAGTTAGATTAAATATTAATTGAAAACAAAAAATAATAATATAAAACAATTAAAAACAAATTCATATTAAATAAACATAAAATTTTAAATACTAAATGTAATAAAAATTGAACGACACATAATAAAACATAAATACAAGAATTTAAAACAAAACATAAAAACATATAATAAAACAAAAATTAAAAAAAATATTATCCTAAGTCTACACCCATACATTTCCCCGTACATTTCAGACCCCCCCCCTCCCTCCCTCACGTCACATCACCTCGAGGGGGTCTGGGAAAGTGGTATTGGGAGGGACACTTGTCACCTCCTGGTGAAATAGGACCCCCCCTGCCAATACCACTTACCACCTCAGGGGGTCTGAAAACCACCTTCCCCCCTGCAAAACCGTTCTCCTGAAATTTCAAAACCGTTTTTCTACCTATTTAACACTTCGACTTCCGGTAAGGATTCCGTCCAAACGGAAATGAATTTTAAAAAACCGAGAGAATTTTTTTTTCAAAACGGGGTGAAGAACAAAAAAATCTTCCATATTTTTCACAGGTGGCACCATTTGGGATAATAGAATTCATCTTTCACCCCCCTTTTTCATGTTTCTGGTTTTTCCTCTTTTAGTCTTGATTTTGCGGGAGCTATTTCGGCGAGATGGAGATGCATTTGGAAAAACCGAAGGAGGTTTTTGTCTAGAACATTCTCATATAAAATAAAATCCTCCATATTTTACACAGGTGTCATTGTTAAAGAGAAACATAAGTCTGATTTGACCCCTTCTTTGCATAAATGTGGCCCGTCTTTCGTGGCAAACAGTTCCAGATTTTTGAGGATTCGTTGTTATTTTTGGCCAAGGTGGTTGAATCCGACTTCCTAATCTTGAGGGGTGATATATCCTATTTATTCATTTAATTTAAATGTAAAAGGCTTTATTCTTGCACCCAGGAAAGCTATTCTTTGTAATATTTTTCAGATTCACCAGTAATACAAAGGAATTAATTCACATGATTCTTGCGTCTGGATATTGGTGATGTTACTCCCGCTATGTTAATGTTTTCTTACTCTATTATCACTTTTTTTACTAATTATAATTGTTAAAAGGAAGTTAAAGAATGGAATTTACCTCGTGTACTCTGTATCTGGCCTTTTATCAATCTACATGTTATTCTTCTGATTTTATGTTAAAGAAATTCTCGAATGCTTCTTTACTTAAATGAACTTTTCACTTGTTCTATCTTTCCATCACATTTAATTTTAATCGATATAGTATCTTGACTATCTCGCCCTGTGAAGAATCCTTTTAAAATTTGTTTATCTAACCTTAAATTTTAACACATAACACATAGCCCAATGGGATTCTAAAGCAGTCCTTCAGCCAAACACCTCAAATCTAAAACAAATTATGCACCTTATAACTAGCTTAATATCCATGTTCAAACAAATCTAAATCTGAAAGAGAGATCCCTCTCTGAGTCTTGGAGGGGTATATGCTTGACTCCAAGTGGTTTTGATGTTTCCTTTGTAACTGCCTCCACATCCTTGGGAAAATTACAGAGTGCTAACAAAATGGCGACCATACTGGGGAACTTTCTCTAGTAGTGCACTTCAAATTCCAGATCTGATCACTGATGGTGGACAGTGACCAGACACAAGAAGGATAAAATCATTCACCTGGCGACTCCAATCAGCTCCAGAAACAGTGCCAACTTAAAGAACCCACTGGAGGAAGAATCTGAAGCATGAACAAGCAATCTGGAAAGAGAAGGTATTCAAGCTCAAATTGTATTCAAGACATTTTTGGTTTTATCTATAATTATCTCCTATCTTTTTTCAATCCGAATCAAGAGTGTATTTTTGAAGTTTATATTGATCATCTGCAAATTGATGAACCTCAAGAGACTAAGCCCCAAATTGTAGATCATGTACATACTCATACACCTGTGCGTATCTCAGATGCACCTGTAGAAATCCTAGTGAGACATGAGCCTCGTGATTTATCTGATATTTTTTACAAGTTGTCAAATGATTATAAGTCTCTTGCTTTGCCTCCTATACCTGCAAAAATCCTAGATAGATACAAGCCCCTATATTTTCCTCCTATTCTCCATGACCTCCCTGCCAATTAGACCAATAATCTGCCTAGGTTTGATGGAGAAAATGTGAAGATCATTGCTAAAAAGCATATCCAAAATCTTGAGGATTTTCTTGATCTATTTGAGGTAGAAGATGATGATGTCTACATCATACTTTTTTCCCTATCATTGCAAGGTAAAGTCAAAATTTGGTTTAAGAATCTTCCAGCTGCAAGCATTAGCAATTTCCATCAGTTTGTAAAACATTACATAGATTGATGGATGATCATGAGAAATTTATTTCTCATCCTAGAAGAATATGACCATTTGGAAAGACAACCAAGGGAGACAATACATCAGTTTCCAGTAAGGTTTAATAAGGTGTATCATGCAATGCCTGCTGATATAAGGCCACCCATAGGATCAACTCACTTGCATTACCCAGATGCCTTAGATCCTAAGATGAAATTCCAATTAAGAGAAAGGAACAATGCAAGCCTTGAAGAAATTCAAAAGATTGCAGTTGATGTGGAAGCTAACTTGCTGAAAAAAAGGTCAAAGCTAATGACAGAAGATAAAGATAGAATAGAAAAGGAACGGATGACATCTTCAGAAGTGAAACTACATATCCTGGCAAACACTATCAATTATACAATGCATAAGATTAGTAGAAAAGATGAACTTGTTGTTCAAAGATCACATGTTTCATTAGTTTCAGAAAAGAAAAAGCTCACTGATCTCAAATAGTTTGTAGCTCTTCCTTGGAATCCTAAAACAGAAGATGATTGTTTCATGTATTCAATTCACAATGTAGTCAAAGATGAAGTTCCAACTCAGCTTGTTGAAGAGCCACCAACTGATATGATGTGCATGTTTGATGACATTTCATTCATGGATGATTTACCCAAGAACGATTAGTATGATGAGGATGATATCAAGATGGAATTTCCAGAGAAATTAGCAGCATATTGCTGGGAGGAAGAAAATCATTTGCAATCCCAACAAGACAATCTATCTGTGCATAGTAATTATGATATTAATGATCAAAGTGCAAAAAATCTCAGAGTAAGTGGAAACACTCTACCCTTATGTTTCTCATCTTTTCAATTTATGAAAAGAAACTCTAGGCAAGTTGTAAATAGTGAAGACATAAAATTTTCTTATGAGTTAGTAAAGGATATCATTGATGACATGGGACCTATTTTAGACCCAAAATCATAGTCACTAATTTCCCTTGATTTTCAAAGTCCAGATGGAAGTCCAGAGCTCGAAACAAGATTTGAATCAGTGGAATGTAATTTTGTACCATTAGATTATAATTCATTTCAAATTTTGAAGGAGACTCTTGAACAAATGTTGAAGGATAAACACAAAGAAAGTCATAAAATTTCACTTGAATCAATGGAACAATCTTGTCAGTCTTTTCATGATCCAATGGCTGATTGGTTGGATGACCTGTGTGGTCAAAATCATTCTTCATTCACCAATCATGAGCTAAAAGGTTGTTATGATCTTGACATGGTCAGGCAATCAACTTCACAATCTAGTTCAACAACAATCTTACTGCTAAACCTATCAGAACAATTGCAGTCATATCATAAATTACATGAGGATGAAAATAACATAGATACAGTGCCAGATCATGTTGTTGACTTGGTTGAATTTGAACATCATAAGATAGGTCATGTCTATTATGATCCTATAGCTGTCTACATGGAGGAACTATTGTTTTCAGAATTCCCATTGATTCCAAAAGTTCCTGGAATTGTTCACAATCCCAGAACTTTGTGTTGTGAAGATCAAGATGGAAAGCAATTCATGATGCTTATGCAAGTTCTATTTCTGATATTTTTTATATTGATTGCAAACATTGAAATAGCGGAGTCATTAGAGCAGTTGCTTGACTGGATGCACATGAATTATTGTATCACTTAGAACAACAAAAGTATAAGGTAGGTAGCAGTTTTGAATAAGCTCAGTCATTTGAGCATCTTTTTCAGTATTGTATGGTTTCCAGCAGAGTTTGGAGTTGATGATATCTAGTTTAGTGTTCAGTCAAATTTGAGCCAGTTCGAAGATTGTAGCTACAGTGACTCCATGACCCAGCGAATAAAGCATTGGTCTACATGTTCAGAGATCTGAGATTCTTGAAACCTCCTCAAGAGTTTCCATCCCCAAGAGGAGCCTATGTTGGGGTCCTATAATCATAGGTAAATAGTTTCTTCAACTTCTTATTTGGCGTTGCTCTCACGATAAAGACATCTGGCTAACTGAGGCTCGATTGATTCCATTTCCCCCCTCTATCCATTTGCGCTCGATCCTTCATCACCATGTTGCATCCTTCATCCACCTCTGCACCACTCACCCCCTTATCCATTAGTCCCATTGGCTACATCTCGTCCGCCATTCGTCCATGAATAAACAAGCTTAGGAAAAAAGAAACAATAGATTAATAATGTTAGTAATAAAATTTAGTGTAGTTAGATTAATTAAAATATGTTAGACTAGTTAATAATTAATAATTAAGATTAGTTGTTTAATTTAGTAATTAAGTTAGATTAAATATTAATTGAAAAAAATAAAATAATAATATAAAACAATTAAAAAAAATTCATATTAAATAAACATAAAATATTAAATACTAAATGTACTAAAAATAAAATAACAATTAAAAAATTAAATAAAAATAAGCATAAAACTTAAAAAACAAAAATAAAAATTAAACGACACATAACAAAACATAAATACAAGAATTAAAAAAAAATAAAAATAAAAACATACAAACATATAATAAAACAAAAAACAAAAATTAAAAAATATATATAATCTAAAATATCCTAAGTCTACACCCATACATTTCCCTGTACATTTCAGACCACCCCCCTCCCTCACGTCACATCACCTCAAGGGGTCTGGGCAAGTGGTATTGGGAGGGAAACTTGTCACCTCCTGGTGAAATCGTACCCCACCTCCCAATACCACTTACCACCTCAGGGGGGTCCGAAAACCACCTTCCCCCCTGCAAAACCGCTCTCCCAAAATTTCAAAACTGTTTTTCTACCTGTTTAACACTTCGACTTCCGGGAAGGATTCCAGCCAAAAGGAAATGAATTTTAAAAACTAGAGAGAGGTTTTTTTTCATAACAGGATGAAGAACAAAAACCTCTTCCATATTTTGTACATGTGCCACGATTTTAGAGAATCAAATCCATATTTCACCCCCCTTTTTCAAGTTTCCAGTTTTTCCTGTTTTAGTCCTAATTTTGTGGGAGTTGTTTCGGCGAGATAAAGATGAATTTGGAAACACCAAAGGAGGTTTTTGTCCAGAACATGTTCGTATACAATAACCTCCTCCATATTTTACACATGTGTGATCGTTAAAGAGAAACAAATGTCTGAGTTGACCCCTTATTTGCAAAAATTTGGCCCATCTTTCGTGGCGAACAATTCCAGATTTTTCAGGATTTGTTGTTATTTTTGGCCGAGGTGGTTGAATATGACTTCCTAAGATTGAGGGGTGATCTCTCCTATTTATTCATGTAATTTTTATGTAAAAGGGTTGATTCTTGCACCCAAGAAAGCTATTCTCTGTAATATTTTTTAGATTCACCAGTAATACAAAGGAATTGATTCACAGGATCCTTGCGTCTAGATATTGGTGATGTTACTCCCATTATGTTAATGTTTTCTTACTCTGTTATCACTTTGTTTCCTAATTCTAATTGTTAAAAGGAAGTTAAAGAATGGAATTTACCTCGTATACTCTGTATCTTTCCTTTTATCAATCTGCATGTTATTCTTATGATTTTAAGTTAAAGAAATTCTCGAATGCTTCTTTACTTAAATGAACTTTTGACTTGTTCTATCTTTCAATCACATTTAATTTTAATTGATCTAGTATCTTGACTATCTTTCCCTGTGAAGAAGCCTTTTAAAATCTGTTTATCTGACCTTAATTTTTAACACAGACCCCATATCCCAATGAGATTCTAAAGCAGTCCTTCAGCCAAACACCTCAAATCTAAAACAAATTCTGCACCTCATAACTAGCCTAAGATCCATGTTCAAACAAATCTAAATCTGAAAGAGAGATTCCTCTCTGAGTCTTGGAGGGGTATATCCTTGACTCCACGTGGTTTTGATGTTGCCTCTATAACTGCCTCCACAGCCTTGGGCAAATTACAGAGTGATAACATAACCTTCTTGCAAAATAAGTCTTCAACCCCCTATATTTTCTCATTAGTCTATCAAAATAGAAGAACTGCAAAAAACATTGTTTTATGGTAGCTCGAACCCAAAAAATAGTAATAACCTATGTGTTTACAAAGCTTTGATACCTTTTCATTCCTGGATAGGAGTTTGACCCTTAGAATTTTCCTGTTGTAATTTGGTTTTGAGGAAAACATTGATCCAATATAGTTTGATATTTATCTTTCTAATTTTCTTTGAAAAATCACACGATTTTTTGTGCTTCTCTTTCAAATTTTGAATTTTCTCCTATAGCTTAGCATTCCATACCTCAATTCTTTGAATATGCTACTTCAGATCTTCAATCACTGTCTTAAATTCCTCATACTTATGTATTTCTAATACATCCCCTATTTCAAACCTGTCTTCATCTTGGTCTTCTTCTGATGCGGGCCTATTTAAGTCAATGGAACGTTTAGGTTTTCTACACTTTCTTTCGTGATTATGTCCCTTTGAGGATTTCACTTCAATGATGTCCTTGTTTACAAATTTAGGTAAGTTGTATGTTCCCTTCTCCATATAATATTCTGGAAATTTGTGTATCTCAATACTGAAGGTAGGATGTTTCTCTTTTCCATCGTTTAGTTGTGGAGATTCAACTTTAGATAGCACTCTTTGCCTTTTATTCTTTCTGGTTTTCCTTATTGGAATTGTAATATCCCTAAGGCTGAACCCAATTGTAAATGTAAATACAAATGTACTTAAGTTGGTGAGCTATTTTGATATCATTTTTGTATGCACATTTCATGGCATAGTGCGTGCATGTACTGCACAGTAAAATGAGGAAGTGTGCACATTCTAGGATACCATGCACAACATCTGGAGTGCGCGAGATGTTGAGGCCAAGGAGCCTTTGTGTATATGATATGTTTTATAGGATGGTGAGCTAGTTATTATAAGCTAGGATGCTTATGTTTTGATTAGGCTGGAGAGCCTAGATGTTAAAGGCCAGTGTGCCTATTTTTGTACATGTCTTATATTTAATATAAAATACATCGATGCGCGTAGACCGACTACGATAAAAGAGGCGGGGGACTAAACTCCACTAGTTAGGGAAAGGGTGGGGCCTAAAAGTTAAGGAAAAGGGATAAGCTAGGGAGCTTAAGCCAAAAAGGAATATTATATTAATATTTCTTAAAATCATAAAGTATGGATAATTATTTTATCCTAAGTTCTAAAGTTGGGGACAAGTGAGCCAAAGTAGCTCCCAAAATGACAAGTGTCAAGTTGGGGAAATGCATACTTATTGTTGGGACTTAGTTCATTTTCACACCGCCCCATCATTCAGACCATCATCTTTTCCATGATTCCTTCCATCATTCAACCAGGATGCTAGGACCATTTTCACTCACACAGTCAGTTCTCCTCCATACTTTCTGTCACTATACATGAGCTTGTATCCATGGCCATAGAGGTTTGTGTAGTTGGTTAGATGGGGAGTTGAACTGAAGAAGCGGGTTTTCAGGCCTGTGGGATATCAAAGAGGTGGGTTTTCAGGCCTGTGAGCAATTCTCTGGGTGAGATAATTGTTGGGAATTGATTCCCTGAGGGTACTAAACTGTAGCTACAGGGATCTGAGACTTCTTGTTCGACCTGTTGTTGAAGCCCTGGAAGGGAAGTGGGGCATCTGAGGGACTATTGAGCAGAGAAGGGGCACACTTCCTTGGGTGGGACAGGAATGTGGCGAATGAGAGACTGTAGGCTGTTAGTTTGAGTAGGCACATGTGATGGATTCTTTCCTGTTTTCCATGAGTCGTTAGCCTGGTTAGGAACCCTTACCTAGGTGGATTTTAGTCCCATCTCGGGGGTGACTCACTGTTGAGAGTGATGAACAGTGTGGTGTAAGGTTGGGAGGTTCGTGGAAGGTCTGCACGAAGTTGGTGATATTCTTAAAAGGATACGTGTTAACTGTGTGATAAAATTGCGTGCTCCATTTTTATTTGCGTGTTTATTTTATGGGTTTATCATATGCGTGGTTATAACTATCTGTAGGTTTTTGGGTATTTTCTTTATATGCCACATGTCTATGTTTACTGTTATTTCAATGTGAATTTGTGCATTTACGTAATTTATTTTTCTGTTACGTTTTATATATAAATCTTCTGCAAGAGTGTTGTGTGTGTATGTTTTAAATGCATGCAGATAGAAAATTTTATGTGGCATAGTTCAGTTGGTTGTTGGGTATGTCAGAGTATGTTCCACAATGAGAGAACGAAAGTGTTCTCAGGTGTAGCGTGGCCCAACCATGGGTGGTCGGGGATGTTACAATATGGTATCAGAGCTAATTAAAGTGTCTGAGTAATGGCATGGCCTAGCCTGTTGGTAGTTGGGGATGTTACAAGAATCTCCTTTAATGTTCTATTCGCCAACTTTTCTTCCTTAGTAATTTCAGGAGTCTCTTCTAAGGTCTCATCAACTATGACAATCAATTTCTCTTTCTTCAAAGAAGATTTGAATAGCATTTTAGCATTGAGTCTTAACTTATTTGTGGGTCTGGTTTTGGGTCTGTTAGGCTAGTCTACAGGTTGTTTTCCTTTGTTCCTCCTACTATGTCTCACCTCTGAAGATTTTTCATCTTATATGTCAAGGTTTTGTTGTGTAGGCTCAACTTCTATTTGTTGAAGAGATGATTGAATTTCCCGTGACATTTGTTTGGTTCTCCTCATGGTGTAAACTTTATCACATTCCACAAACCCATGTTTTGGTGGAGATGATTTCAAATTCTACTTAGATGCTTCTTCCTGATGTAAGGTGAGATTTATTTTACTCGATTTGGTGTTGCTTTCTACAAGGGAGTCTTTTTCTTGCACCTATACAGTACCCTTCGATGTGCTACCCATTTCCCTCAAAACCCTAGTTTTCTTGATAGTAGGTATTTTCTGTGTTTTTTAAACATGTTCTTCAAACTCTAATGAAGATAACAATTGTTCCTAGGACACTTGTAATTCACTTAATGCATACATAACTAGAATTTTAATAATACCTTGATGAATTAAACTTCGATGATCATTTTGAGGAATATAGCTTTGTATCCTCTTTTCCATATTTGTCAAATTTTTCAACAAATAAAATGGTAGATTCATTTCCTTATCTCCATTTAAATGCATCAAAAATTGCATGTGATAACAATGAATGGTAGAAAACTTACCTTCACAGGTTATGTATTTCTGGACCACTGGTAAGGAAATTTGTCGTTCCTTATTTAGACATTTATTTGGGATGCCTTGACTCTAATCTAGATTATGGTGTTCTACTACTAGGAACTGGTTGCACAGGTCTATAGGGAGTTCGCCCTTCTTAAACCACCTTTCACCTCTTACATAAAAACCACAAGATGCATCAATTGAATGTTCTATAACTTGAATAATGATATCTCCCACCTAGGTCTAAACCGCATCGAAGTTTTTAGAAACTAAAATTGAAATTTCAGCATGGTGCCCCTGAAAAGCACAACAAAACCTAAACCATCCTTCAAAAACAAATTTATGTATGATTTATGGGCAAGATTCTAATAGCTCAATTCCCTCTTATTCTAATAGGAGAAGTTGACCACACCTTTTTTGGGCAACATATTATTGATCACAAACTCTGTTTGTTCCATTTGCACGATATTCTTGGTTTCATTGTTGGGATATGTTTTCACGATATCTAGATATTGAACGCATTTTTAGTAATGATGTTTTGATGTGGTACAAGAATGGTATCATTCTTGTAGTGAACCTATTTATCCTTGGGAAAATACCTTTTAATTGGAAATGTAAACCAAACAAATCTAATGTGACACATCTCATTTTATGCAAATATTTCTAAACATACCTTATAAAAATCAAATGAATATGAATTTGAGCAAAGGAAATCACACCAACAATGAACAATAAAGATAAAATGTGCAGCAAACAAAGACAAATTGGGCTTAGAAAAAGGCTTATGATTGGATATGCTAAATTTTAGGAACAAAAAGGTAGAAACAAGTTTAGAGACAAAAAGGTAGAAACAAATTTAGAGACTAACAACATCCATCACCCTTGATCTCTTGGCATAACATTCATTATATTTAGAATGGGCACCACATTTCCTCACAATTAGGAAGTCAAGTTATTCATCACAACATGGAAGGTTTTTGGAAATCATAGATATATCTTGAGGAAAGATAATAATGTGGCCACTATATTTATTTTTCCCATGATGAGCATGTGTCACTTGCAATATTGGATTAATCCATACTATTAGCATCTCTTCAACTTGGGTAAGTACTCTAAGAACATTGGGTTGTTCACCAAGATCCATGTTATTCAAACAAGAGAAATGATGGAAACCTCACTCATTCTTGCATCTTTTACAAATAGGTCCTTTAGACACTCTTAAAACTTGAATACTAGAATAATATTCATGGAAAACATGGCACGTTTCGACAATAAAGAGGTTATCAATCTTGGAGTGGAATGTTTTGTGAACTTTAATCATGTCTCTATCAAAATGATGGGAAGTAGTATCATTAGGTATAGCAATAGGAACTTTGGGTAGAGCATAATGTGGAGCATCGATTTGAATTCAACCATTTCTTTCCATAAAATTGATGGATTGCATTTCTCTAAATTGATCACATTGAATGGTGTCATGCTCAAATAGTATTAGAGATGTTAATGATCTTCCAAAATTTAAAAAATAAATGTGTTAAGAAATTTTCATGGTGGAAAGATTATAGCCATCCATGAGGATGACGTTATAGAAATATTCAACATCTATGATGAACTGAATGAGCACAACTCTCACAAAGTCATAGGAATGATGACATCTACAATCATTGTGGAAAATTTCACAAATGTGGAAACCTTGTATTCAAACGAATCCTCTTGAAGAAGAAACTATCTTTTTTTTCCACAAAAAAAATCTCTTTATATTCATACTAAGATAAAAGTGTACATAACAATATTTTACGCCAAAAAAGATACCATTGGCTGCCAATAAATATAACAATACATTGTTGCATGTAGCTAATAAAACCATTACTTTTGGAGAGGATATGTAACCTCCTACTATCACTCCATCTATGTCATAGAGTCCTCTGATTACAATAAAAACTTTATATAGTCACTAAATAAAAAAACTATGCCGACAAAAGATATTAGGCGAAAGCACTCTAAGCTTAATATAAACTTAAGAACACAGTAAGGCCCTCATGACCCTCTTCACATAAGTAGTATGCAATGTATCTTGGATGCCTCATGAGCACTTGTTTTGATAGGCGATCCGCCTCTTGGTTGTCTTCCGATATACATGGCCAAAGGATATGTCCCTGAACAGTTTGATGAGATTTTTTATTCTTTATTTCCAACACTCCAAGGTGAACACCTGTAGCGATCCTTTCCCTATAAGCCAATCAATGACTATTCTTGAATCTCCAAGGACATTGATCTCGTAAATAAATAGTCGAGAGGCTAGAGTTAATAACGCCCAAACCCCCATAAGTTCAACTTTGGTGTTTGTTACAGATCCAAAATTTATCGTCCACTTATAAAAAACATGCTCCCTAATATTTATCACACTACCCACTCCACTGAGTTCATCGTTATGTTGTGAAGCCCCATCAAACCATCCATTAATCTTCTTCCTAGTCATCACTCCTTTTGGTTCTCTCGGTACTAGAGTATGAATCTATTTCTTGTTGGATTCTAGTGTAGCCAAAGATAAGTAGACCACCTTCTGATAGGAAGGAAGACCTGATTCAAAAATAACATAGTTCCTTTCTAACCAAATGTACCACTAGATGTAAATAGGTAAAGTTGGAACCAAATGATTCTGATCAAACCAACAGTTCATACATTCCAAAAATGTGGAACTGTGTCACTTGGTTGAGTAAGGATACATAAGTTTTATTTTATCCCATACCCAAGAGGTGAAGGAACAATGAACAAATAGATGATTAACTGACTCCCCAGAAATCCTGCAAAGTTGACAGATGCCTGGTCCCACATGACCTCTATGTTGAATATTGTCTCAAGTGAGGACTTTGTATTCTGCTACCAACCAAAGAAATAATTTAATATTTAGTGGACAATCCCAATTCCACATCATCTTCCTCCAACATCCAGTTCTAGCCGTCCACTATTTAGCCGTGATGGCATTATAAACAGTCTTTGCAATTATATGTCTCGAGGAATCACCAACCATCTAGATCAATACATCTGGTCGAATCTGTAGATGTACCCCCAAATCTATCAATGCCTTCTTGCACCCCTCCCATTCAATCACCAAAACTCCCGATGGGTCCAAATCCTCCCTGCCAATCCAAGTGGAGAAAATAGTGCTAGGGCGCAATTCTTGACTGGCTTGATATAGATAATGCACATTCTTATTATTTAATGCATGAACCAGAGCATCAGAAAAGAATGCATTTCTTCCCATCCCCAATATCAAATATTTACCAATAATGATAGAGTGTCACGAGCTCAGGTTCCAAGCAATCCAGTGAAGCAGAAGAGGAATATATTGTTGGAGAGTTCTCCAGGTCTGTGAGCCTTGTGGCACTAAACAATCAACTGATCTCATCCATCTAGTAACAGACCCAAAGGGTAGGTACTTGTCTTTGGTAAAATGTTTCCAAATGCCTCTATTCATCAGTACTCTCCAAACGCTGTTGGTTGTTAGAGCCCGATAAAAACTGAAGAGTTTTCCCATCCCCCATCCCCCAAAATTTTTTGGGCATGCTATATACTCCCATTTGCACAAATGATAGCTTTGTTTTTTTTTCCCCCCAGTCCATAGGAAAGAGAAGACTAGTTGGAGGATCCTATTGAGAACCGAGAAATGAATATGTGTCATATCTAACCAAGAGACAGGTTGGCCTTCCAAGACAACCTTGATCAGTACATAATGTACTCCGATAGTGAGCCACCGATTGCACCAATGGTTTATTCTCTTTTCAATTTTTGCAGTGAGCCACTGCTAATCATCTGCCTTATATCGATCCGATTTTAAGAGATAACCCAAATAATTGAAACTTTCTGAGAGGGATACAAAGCTATACTGAAAAACTGACTTAAAATTTCTAGAGTGTCCTCCGCTACTCAAAAGTGGTGACAAGTTGACTTTTTGATATTAATCACAAGCCCAAATGCTCCACAAAACACCCCCAAAATTCTATGAATCTTCTGCCATTGTTCCAAATATGCTTTTGACATACTAATTATATCATCCACAAAAATAAAATGTAGTATCGTTATAAGCCTGGAAACCTTAATACCTGTCATATTTCCTTCAGAATGGGATTTTTTAAGGGATAGGCTCAGTCCTTCCATCACAAGAATGAAAAGCAACAGTGATAGAGGGAAACCTTGTATGAGCCCTCTTCCACCCTGGAAGAAATTAGTTGATTCACCATTAATAAAGATAGAAACATTCATTGAAGAGACACATCCCATGATCCAATTAGTAGTGGTCAAGCCGAAACCACTTTGGATGAGAATTAGGCAGAGGAAATTCCAATTTATACAATCATACGCCTTCTTTAATTCAAGTTTTAGAATAATAATTAGTAACCTTTTCATATTAATACTGTGAAGACACTCTTGGCCTGTACCTATAGCATCTAGGATCTTCCTCCCTTTGAGAAATCCCATTTTTTCCTCATACAAATCCCGAGACAAAATTTGTCTAATCCGCGTTGCTAAATTTTTTGAGATAATCTTATAACACAAGTTACACAGTGCAATCAGCCGAAAATCTCCCAAGGTTGATCGGCAGTTAACTTTTGGAATAAGCGCGATAAAATTCAAATTTATCACCTTATTAATTGTTCCAGTAACTCTAGATTCTTCCACAGCTTCGAGAAAGTCCTGTCCAACCAGATCATAAAAGAAAATAAATAACTCCACTGTCCACTCGTCGGGCCCTAGACATTTTTCCTTGGAAAAAACTTCCAGCACCTCAAGTACTTTCACTTTGGTGACAGGTCTCTCGAGGGTATCAACCTCATCCTCCTATACTATTCTTACAAAGATTCTAACCAACTCAATCTGATCTATAATGGAAGTTTGCCCCATATCCTGAAAAAAAAAATTGAAAAAAATATGAACTGTTTCATTTATATCTTCTTTCCCTGATTGCACACAACCTTGATCATCCCTTATTTCCCATATGTGCCTTTTGTTTCTTCTATAGCTATCAAATCGGTGGAAAAACTTGGTGTTTTTGTCCCCACTTTTGATCTAGATTACTCTGCTTTTTTGTCTCCAGTACTCCTCATCAGCAAGTAGCAGCTTCTTGTGTTCCACCTCTGATGGTTTTATGCAAAAATCTATCTCTTGACAATCCACACCCTGTTCCTTCCGTAAATAAAGAGTAGACAGGTTTTCTTCTATTGTTTCCAGAGCTATCTTTTCCTGTAATATTTTTTCCCTAGACCAGATCTTTACATGGGATTTTAGAAATTTTAATTTCCTTACTAATCAAACTTGAGCCCCATCTTCCCTATCGGCCTGTATGAAACCCACACCTTTTTAACCAAAGATACAAACCTATCATCCCGCAGCCAGTCTAGATTGAATTTGAAAGGATGTGCAACAGTTGGGAAACCCATGCCCAGTTGTAGTATTACAAGGGCATGGTTGGAAATGTAGGGATATTCCACCCATGTCCTGAAACGATCAAGAGACAAAAGTAGATCCTATGATACTAAAACTCTATCAAGTCTTTTTAGAATTTTATCCGGTCCACATCTTCCATTTCTCCAGGTTGGAGTCACCTCAGCTGGAAAAATGTCGATCAATTGGTTTCTACGGAACATTTCAATGAAGAATAATTCCAACGGATCGTATAATGGTGTCACTCCCCAGACTTCATCAGCAATAGAAGTGAAGTTTAAATCCCTAACAATAACCAGATCTCCCTTTGCCAGTAGTCCCAAGCCTTCCACCTTTTCTCAAAATCACTTGCACTCGATAAACGTGCCATATACATTTAAAACATTGATCCTTCTGTGGTCAGATACACAGAGACCTATCAAAAATATACCACCACATCTTAAAAAGGGCATTAATATAAAAAAATTGGGTCCCATACCACTAAAAGTCCACGCGACTTCCCTAAATCATTTACATCACAAACCATCCAATCTGGTCTTAAAGAGTTCAAAAACAGTCGATCATTTTCCTCAGAAACTAGAGTCTCTTGTAGGAAGATGATATCATGAGGTGTTTTGGAGAGTATTATTCTCATGGAGGCCATTTTTAGGAGTCCCCCTACCCCTCTAATATTCAGGGAGAGGAGGATCATGATTTTTCCCGTGCAAGGGATTTCATGCCTCTAAGCACCCCCTGATCTAAATGTGAATCCAATGATGTGCCGAAAATGAAAGGTTGGTACCCAACTTCTTGTGGTCACTCCTGGTTTTTATTGGTGAAACCTCTAAACCAAGGTCGCGAGACCACGCTAAATCCATCCCAGTAGGTTCCCCAAAACCAGTAGATGCCTCTAGAAATCCCCTAGACTTAGAATCCTTGTAAAATTCCTTACCCATATATGTCAAAAGAGGAATAGGTTCAGTGAACTCCCTAATGGGTGAAACCAGTGTATTTATCAGACTATCCAAGACCGGGTCACTAGCTATGACCCTCAAAGACCTCAAGTCCAAACAACAAGCTTCTACAAACGTTTTGGTCAAAGGTTTTGTCGGCAAAGGCTCAAGGGAAGCCACGAGCTTGGGTATGGGATCCACACTATCCAGTAACTGGGATGGAATCAGAAAAATAGGTTCATCAACCTTCCCCAAGAGAGAACTTGGCTGTGATAACCTTTTAGACGTTTGAGTGTTATCCAAGTGGTTCCTCTCCTAAGAAGTCAATGAAAGATAAAGAGATGGACATAGAGACTTGAGCTTACTGACAAAGGTGGCGGCCAAGATCCCAGTTGTGTCTTCCTCACTCGAAGAAGCATGGCCCCCACATCCTGCGAGTCCTCCAAATCCGTGTAGAGATCCTTAGATTGTTCCTCCCAAGTCTCCTCCAAGTCCGACGACCACTGTGCAGAAAGACAATCTTTACGTAAATGGCCAGTCCATATACAGAGGGAGCACTGAAATGGTACCCCTAATTAATCCAGATGCTGCACAAATAGATGTCCCCACCAATCAATTTCTAGAGACTCAAGCGACCCTTCATGTATGTCCAGATCAACAAAAACTTTAGCCATATGTTTATCTGTAGACCGAAGAGCATATTTGTCTACTTTGATGAAACTTCCCAGCACATTACATATCTCCTCAAGTGCCTTGGAGTTCCACAGTTGTAGCGAAAGACCTGGGAGAAGTACCCATAGATGTCGAAAAATGAAATATTCAGTTCTTGGATCGAAATGAATGTGCCACCGTTTGAGCATCAAGTTCCCTCCGTCAAAGTCCCAAAACTTACCTAAAATGAGCTATGTATCCTCGTGAGATTTGAAAACAAACCCCAGCCATCCTCTCGGTAATGACAACACCTCCGGAGAGTACCCTAGGACTGGTTCCCAAGTACTTGTCATCCAAGCATCCAATGGTCTTTTGCAGCGCGACCTTTAGGCATATTTCCCCATCAACAAACAAATGGAAAGAGTGCAAGATTCCTCTAAGCCCACATCCACCCCCATCACCATCCTCCTCTTGGATTTTTTCAGCTTCCACGCACTCGTGACGCATTTCACAAACCCCCTTTGTGGTGGATTATGACCACCCGAAGCAGCCTCAATATGGTTATTTGGAGGCTTCGATATATCAGGGAGCTTAGTGTCCTCGACACCAGAGTGTATACCTGACCCACAGTTTTTCTAGGTGAAACCTCCCCCCTCCTTACTACCCAAAACAACTGATGAGGTTCTCCGTGTGTGAAAAGTGGCTTGACAGGTTTGTAACAAGCTCTGATTACCTGCTAAATGAGAGGTCATTTTATCTGAGGAGATGCCATTTAAGCTGGCATTTAAGTTGTACCAATCCACATTAACCCTACTCAACTCGTCCTCCGAGGAGAAAACACTTTCCTTCTCCGACAACTCATCATTAGCCGCATCCATGAGTGCGTTGACCTCGAAGTCCATGCCAAGTCTTCCCCCAAGCACCCGACAGCCTGCCACCTCAGTTCTAAAGTCGAAACATGGTAGTATAAATAGTTAAAAGAGTTAAAGCATGTTAATGAAGGAGAGGACAAATGGGGGGATAATCAATTACTCTTGTCCAATCGAAGAAACTCCCCCTGCAAATCCGCCTCCACCTGTTACATGTGTAAAGAAGCTTCTATCACCATTGCTTCACTACACACTGTACTTGTTGAAGAAGAAACTATCAACAAGTAGAAACTATGGCAATCTCATTTTTTTAAGAGAAAACTGATTAGATGTGTAAGCACACCATGTACTTTCAGTTTTGCAATTATGTAAATTTTAGTAGAAACATCATTTGATCCGATTATGAGAAACAAAAATATAAATTGATTCAAATTTAAGACGAAGAACAACGAAAATAAAATAATGTGTAATTATATTGATGGTTGTGAAATTACATTATTATGTGACAAATAATAAGAAGTCATAAAACAATAAGCAAATTCTAATTAATCCACTTCTACTAAAATATGATAACCAGAATACCTTTTAAATAAATAAGGAATATTTTCTTATAATGGGATAACCATAAAAGATGAGATGATTCAGATTTAAGATAGACTAGCACAGGAGCTAACTCGCGACTGGTGAACGCCGAAAGAGTTACGGCCGATAAAAAAATTCTCATTTTAAAATAAAACCCAGCCAGATAATGAAACTCTAACTGAGCCAGATAATTAAACTCTGAAGAATTCCAAAAGTTAATCATTTAAACGTGGCAATCATATGATGTTATAGTAATTTCTTAATATGATTAAGTAAATGTTAAAAAGTAAATAGGGTAACGGATGCATTTATAAATGCAAAGAAGTTATCAACAATAAATCTGATCCATTGATTTTGGAGGACGACTAAATTTAAGATTAAAAGATTATTAATTGTGCCCATCTCCAATAGGTATACGCATTTCGGCTTAAAAATGATGAAAAAAAGGAATAATTTGTCATTATAAGTTTTCGTATTCATGGTTGTCAACTTAGATTATAATGAGTAAAAATTATTTGCTAGCAGTTACATGTTTGTGGCTGATGAACGCGAAAGGATTATTTCATTTACAAATCTTAATTAGGGTTTACCTTAGAGTTTTGGCAGAGAAAAAAAATAGTTCTCCCGTTATTTAACTCTACCCATTTTGAGAACACAATTAATAATACATACATTAATCATAAGTCTAATAACCCTAACCCTATTAATAATATATTATTAAAAACCCTAACTCTAAAAGAGATAAAGTATTAATGCACTTTTTAATATATTGATTTTTAAAATTTATTTTAATAATAAACGTCTCCCCGTGAAGCTAAGCTTGGTTCCTTACCCGTGTACTGGATGGCATGTGTCGGCGCTACTGAAACTACTAGTGCTATTGGATAAGAAATTGGTTCTTAAGCTATAACTACTGTTGGACCTAAAGCCCATGCAACTGAGGAACAATCAATGACCACCACTTGACTACAAGGGGGTGAAGAAAATAAGAAAGAATTGCTAGAACTTACAAAGGAGAACAAGGAAGGAGACACAATGAATTATATACACGGGGAGGGTGCTCCTGTTTCCGAATCACTCCCCATTCCTTTGTATAAGTGAGAGGCGATACGACTACTCATGCTATCCACGAACCATTAGACAGATACAGCCACCCAACCAAGACAGTCTACCCGGATTGAGACTCCTATGCTATTAAGAGATGAAATGTATCCCCAACCCTCCCCACATCCTTTGCAGAGGCACTGCGGGGTTCCCCTCCTCGTAGTCTTCTTCTAATCCCAACTGGTCATGCATCTAGAGATGAGCAGCCCGTTAAAGGACCTTAAACATCCATTCTCTCAGAGCAGGCCACCACACGCATCGACAGAGCGGGGCGTACAGTGAATGAGGAGATTGATTCACTTGACGGAAAACATATTTAACTTTATTACTGGAAATAATAAATAATTAACTTGAATACAAACAAAGAACAAAGAATATGAAATGACTTACAACAGAATTCATTAATCGAATGAAGAATTATGGCGGTTGTCATCTTAGGTGCCAGGTGTAAAAACTGGCACAATTGTAAATCCAGTACTGTAAAATGAGAAAATGTTAGGTAATTATGGTGGTCGCCATTGTAGGTGTACAGTAGATATAAAAAAAAGTGGCAGAAATGTAAATTTAATATAGTAAAATGAGAAAAAGTTAACTGTGAAGTAAATTTGTAATTTTAAGTAAGTTTGTTAATCATTTGAAAGTGGCAATTAGATGGTCACACAGTAATTTTTTAATCATATTAAGTAAATGTTAAAATGTAAACAGGTTAACGGAAGCTTTTAAAAATGATAGAAAGTTATGAACATGAAATCTCATTCATTGATTTGGAAGGATCACTAAGAATATGCTAGCATCTTCAATTGATAACCATACTATTGAAATTTATGGTTAAAAGATCATTAAATGTGCCCATTACCAATAGGTAATGTGACCATACTTTCGACTTAATTATTTACTAACGCTCCAAATTTCATATATTGAAAAAGAACAAGTGTGTAATATAGTCTGAGATATAACACCAAATCCATCTAAGTTGTCAAACACCGAATCCGAGCACTCAAATTACCAACTAGATACATACACAGAAGGATAGTAGCCATATTGATAAAGACCGAATTTATCAATGCGCAACAAGGGCAAGCCAAACACCATGAGAAGAACTTTGTAGTGGTCTGCAACTATATAAGGTTGATAAATCACCTGCAACGATGTAGGGCGTAGGAAAAAACCAACGATACCACGATCCTCAGTTCAACGAGTTAGCAGTGATACATACTTCAGTGATACAACCATCTTCATCTTGGGTTGTGATGTAGTAGATTTGATATGTGCTCATACGGAATTGGATATGGTGAGATTTATGTAGTGAAGAAAAGCATTGATCCTAAAGTGAAACCCTAGGCCAAACGCATTGCCACTAAAGTGAAATTCCCACTCCTATGCCATCAAAATCCAGGGAGAGGAAGCAGACATCTGGCCATGCCTGCTAGTATTCTAAGCTATAGAAGGAATAGAAGGACACCTGGCCCTGTCCATTGATTTTGGAAGAATACAAAACCATAAAAAGGTGAAAAAACAAGTCATATTAGGTTTAGAATTTAATCTCATCCCTCTTTTCTATAGGACGACTAAGAATATTTTGTTCTCATTAAATATTGACCTTCTACCTAATATTTATTATTCAAAAAACAAAAAATATGGAACCTCATTCCGAAATAGGGATGCTTATTGGCATAATAAATGTAAGAGGACTTATTAGAAGGTTATATTTCTAGAAGATTCTTCCTCTAGAATGATTTTAAGTGGTTGGTAGTGTTAGCATTAGAAGTCTCACCTAGATTGCTATAGGTGTGAGCCTAATACCCATAAGATTTTATAGTTTATAAAAGATAATATTTTAGTTTTAGGTGTAGAGAATGGATGAGAAACTCAGTTCAAAGTATCAACACAAAAGCTCCATAAAACATACTTAAGCAAGCAAGGCTTGAACAATCTCTCATTAGTTTACAAGATATTAGTGAAAAGATGGAAGAATGAGGAAGAAACTGTGAATATATGAACCAAACTACTTCAGGCACCTTGGTACACATATAGAGGAAATATCACTAACAGAGCAAATATCACTGAAAGGGAACCTCAAGGTTAACAAGATTAAATATGTTTTGACAACACGTGCATCAATAAAAGACAGTAAATCAGTCATTGTAATTTCATAGAAACAAGCACTAAAGATAAATCGTTTACCAGTAGACAATATCAAAACCAGAGAGAAGAATAACGTATAGTAGTATAAGAAAATCTTATCATTAACCATTCAAGAATCTTAAATCTGTACATACATCATCTGGAAAGCTTTTACAGTGTGAAACAATAGTATGTGTCTCCCAAAAACCCACTCCAACCTCTCTATGGAATTAGATTACATATTAAATAGAAAATTACATCAAAACTCTCTCTATGACTCGTTACCTAGCTCTAGCATAGTATTTTTTGCCTTGGAGAGATGTGGCAATCGACAAACAAACATAAATTTAACAAATTGCTAGATTCCACAAAGCTGTTGGAAGTAATAAATACAACTGCAACCAACTCATTGCATGAAGATTTGATGGAGCTAGATCTAAGGAAAAAGTGTCCCTTTATGTCTAAATGATCTTTGAGGATTTATTTGAACCTCTTCTGACAGGTGGCAACCCTCCTACAGCTCGAATTCCAATTAATTGTCAAGTTCGCAGCGCCTCAGTAGGATTTGCTGCAAACTTTCTTGCAGGTGATGTTTTCGATTTTTCTCCCAAACAAATAACCGGGTGGGATGATTTTTGATCAGAAAGTCAATGACATTATAATTCTTCTCCTCAAAATATTTTAGCAAAACCCACTTCGTATTTTAAAAGATATGATGCAATTACGAATTTGTAGCATACTAATTTGCTGCAAAATGTTTCAATTTTAGCAGTTTGCAACTGTAAACTTTCCTGTAGATGTCATTTTTCTTTATGCTCACAACTTCTGATGTCAAAACCTGCAAATAAAATCTGACAATCTCCCTTCCTTTATGGACCTTCTTCCTTTGTTGAGCCTCCATGGTAGGTAAGTCAAATAAAAGTAAAAAACTTTTGATAACAGTTGCCAACTGATTGTGTTATGTAACCTTGTAAAATCATGGTTTGTTTCCAATGGCTACAATGATTAGGGTTTATGCTAGAACAAATGTTGTAGAGACTAAGATGTAACTGGAGCTAGAAGTTCATATAAAATGATGACAACTTGAGGCTGAATGAAGTCGCAAATAGCAAAATTTTGAAATGATGTGCAAAACAGAGAATTTGCAGCGCTAACTCAGTTTGTAGTAGGTGGTTTTTACCAAAGTTTTCATCAAAGAATTTTTAGTTCCATGGATAAGATATGAGTTGAAGTTTGAGTGAAATGATGTTTTTCAAACCTGAGTGAAAACAAGGTTAGCTAGGGTGTTATCAACTGAGAAAAATAGGGGATTCGTAGCAAATTCAATTCGCAGCACAAAAAATTAGCAACAAGTGCAGTTCACATAGAATAGCAAGTTTGCAACAAATGAAGTTATAGTTGCAAGAATAAGCTGCAAGTTACCCTTTGACTAGAAAACATGTATCGTGGTTTTTCATAAAGGTTTGAAGGACAAGAATGTGCAAGCTAACCAAGCAAAGAGGAGTTCACAACACCATTTATATAAACCAGTTTGCAGCGCTAATATTTTGTAGCAATAACAACTAGCAACAATATACAATGGTTACAAGAAAGAAATATAAACTTGCATTTGGATGATGAAAACAGGTAACCAAAGACTACATGAAGGATTTCAACTAAGAGACATATATGACCAATACTTTCCCTCTTCTGCTAATGATGACAACCACCATCGGGTAAATTCATGGAGTTGGGTAACACTTTCGTGACAATCGCATCGCCAAAATTTTGAAAGACGTTTCGGCCGAACTATTTTTTTTTTCGGCCGAAAGATAATTTTTTCGGCTGAACTATTTTTCGATTGAACAATTAAACGTAAAATCGAACGGTGTAGTGACGATGCCCTCAATTTCCGTGTAGAATTTTATACGGACAATTTTTTTTCATCCGACAATATTGTTTTGGCTGAAAGATATTCCGGTCGAAAATATATTTCGGCAGAAACATTCTTTCGGTCGAAATATCTTTTCGGACGAAAGATATTTCGGTCGAAAGAATGTTTCGGCCGAACAAAGGTTTATATATTAACCTCACACTGCAACTATCTAGTATTTTGAGCTCTTGGCGAGTGATAGCGATAGTGAGGTATGTTGAGTGATAGTGATAGTGAGGCTTGTAGCGGTCGTTTTTTGCGGTTGTTTGTTGTTAGTTGTTGGTGTGGTTGGTCTGTTGGCAGTGTCTATTGGTGGAGCTTGTTGCAGATTTGTTGGCATGGTCTTCTGCGGGCGGACGGGCGTTCAGATATGTTGCATGTATGTAAATATTCTAATTTCAAATTTAAATTTGTATGTAATTTAGAAATAAAATTTAAATTAATTTTTTTATTTTTTAATTAAATTTGTTTTGTAAATGGCCATGGGTGTCTAGCTCTATGGCAGAGTTGTTTGCACAGTCGTTTTTCATTTGAGTTGTTGGCACGGTGTTCTGCGGGCGGACGAACATTCTGATCTACAGGTATGTAAATATTTTAATTTCAAATTTAAATTTGTATGTAATTTAGAAATGAAATTTAAATCAATTTTTTTAATTTTTAATTAAATTTGTTCTGTGACATGGCCATGGGTGTCCAGCTCGATGGCCAAGCCATTGGCATTCCCACAACTTGGCCACAGAGCTGGACACTCGCGACCATGCCACAACCCATTTGATTCCTTTCGTTTAAAATAATATCCACAAAATCACCACAGAAAGTGTTAGTCTCATGTACAACCTATCAAATTTCAAAGAATATTTTGAATTTAATTTTAAATTTATATATAATTTAGAAATTAAATTAAATTTTTTATTTTTATTTTTAATTAATTTTTTGTTGTGACATGGACGTGGGTGTCCATCTTGGCCATAGAGTTGGACACCCGCGGCCATGTCACAACTCGTTTGCTTCCTTTTGTTTAAAATAATATCCAGAAAATCTCCACAGACAGTGTTAGTCTCATGTACAACCTATCAAATTTCAAAGAATATTTTAAATTTATATCTAAATTAGAAATGAAATTAATTTTATTTTTTTTTAATAATTTGTGTTGTGTTATAAGTTTCAGATTATGTAAATACAGGTAGCTATAAGGGTTATCTCTAACCTAAACACTATTGATGTAACTAAGCATTTCATAAGTTGTACACAACTGAATTCTCCTTGTAATAGACTAGTATAAGAAAACCAGTAACATAAACATTACACTAATTATGAGCTTCGTAATCACTGGTATGATATGTAACCAGAACAATGGTGGTGACTATGAACATAGCTTTACCTTTATTAGGATAAACAATACCCTTTGAATTCCATTATGATTTGAGTAGTAAGTATTGGACACTACTCTAAGTTTATCTATACTGTTGTATTGACTCTTATTGATATATCACAACCACCTATCGTATTTAGCTTATCGATGTGGCTTATTCCTATAGTCATCACACTATCTCTATCTAATTCTTGGATGTTGTTGTTTAACTAGTAATATATAAAACCATTTTTTTCAAGCTGCTTTGCAACTTTTTAAAATGTTTCAGATAGCCGTGAGGAGTAGGGGTTGGGTGAAGAGTACAATTTATAAGTTTCAGATAGTTGTTAAGAGTAGGGGTTGGGGTGACGAGTAGGGGTTGGGGTGGAGATTTGTAATTTGTAATTTAATTTTGATTTGTAATTTAATTTGTAGATTTGTAATTTAATTCGTAGATTTGTAATTTAATTCATAGATTTGTAATGTAATTTAATTCGCAGATTTGTAATGTAGATTTGTAAATATATTACAAATAAATATGTTCTTCTATTTTATTTTATTTTAAATATAAATCTGTTATTCTATTTCTTTAAATATAAATCTGTTTTTATGTTCTTTAAATATAAATATGTTCTTCTATTTCTTTAAATATAAATCTGTTCAACGGTTCTTGTTTTTATATATAATAATAATAATAATAATAATATATATATATATATATATATATATATATATATATATATATATCCTAATACAGTTAGATCTAACTACATTGAATTATAAAGCATTTAGTGCCACTAAAAACAAATTATATATCTAAGTACAAGAATTATCTGATCTGATGTACTGCCACTGGACTGTGACTTGGTCGCGGGGGGTCAACCCTGTGGCCAAGCCGTGGGCACGCCAACGGCTTGGCCACAGGGCTGGGCTCC